>VZZY01002007.1:137017-162523 GCA_013400335.1 Eurystomus gularis | reverse complement strand
TTTCTTTTCTTTTATTTTATTTTCTTCCCCTTCCCTTCCCTTCCCTTCCCTTCCCTTCCCATTCCCTTCCCATTCCATTCTATGTGTAGTGACTGGTTACAACTTTGCAGCCCAGGCAGTACCACTCACCCTGGGTGGAGTGTAGAGGATGAGCATCCCTTGCTGAAGGAGCCCTGTGCAGGGTGAGGGACACAGGGGCCCTGCTGCTTGTGCTGCCTGCATCTGAAAGAGTGCAGGTGCCTGACACCTCTCCTGAGGGTCCTCAAGGCAGCAGAGGCATTTTCCTCTTAATGCATGGGGCTGCACCAAGCTGGAGGAAGACACTTTTATTTTAGGGACATAAATTCCCAGATGCAGGACCTGTACAGCGCAAGGTGTGGCTTCAAGCAAGAAGGTGAAGGCAGCAGCAGGTGGATAGGAATGGGCAGCATGCTGGTGGCTGGGGCCAAGGACAGGTCACCCTGGTGCATGCTGAAGATGCACATCAGCTGGCAGAGGAAAGAGCAAATTACCTATTGTGCCTCACCCCAATCTTAGCTTGACCCGGTTCAAACAAATCCTCTGCCAGGGATTGTCTTTGCTGATAACCTTAAATAGCAACATCTTCATTAACCTAAGCTTTCTCTTGAGCCTCATGGCTGCTTTCTCTGCTGAGCCTGTTCTATTATCCCTGCCTCAGACCAACCATCCAATCCTTCCTACACCTGCACTAAGCTAGCAGTGCTAAGGGCTGCAGATCAGGGAGGTGGTTTAAAGCCCTGGCGTGTGGTCTATGGACTGTGGAGATTTGCCCTAGGAAAATTTCTCCAGTACTCCCCACAGAACACCATCAAGCATCTCTCCACAAACTAAGCATCACAGCTACCTTTTAAAAATTTTTTCTTTCTCTGTCTTTCTGTTTTACGTGCACAGGCAAAAATCCTAGGTTTTGGAAGAGCCGTTGGTAATACTCAACAAAAGGTCAGCTTGTCCTTGAATAGGCTGCACTGGAGTGTGTTGTCAGCCCTGGATGGGAAGAGCCCCACAGCACCAGTGCCCCAGCAGAGGTGGGCATGGAGACGTGTGCTCTTCTGCATGGGGAGCCCAGGGAGGTAGCAGGGGACCAGCGCTGGGCCATGCTGCCGGGGCTGTGCTCCTACCCCAGAGCCAGGGCATTGCTGCTGGTTCTAATTTCTGTGCTTTTTTCCTTTGCTTGAGTGCAGAGAGAGACGGGACCTTTCCCTTGGACTTCCTTGTGCACTTTGGAACCAGCAACTTTCTCTTGTGCAATTATTCTGTTAAATATACTGCGTAATGGAATTGGTTTAATTTGTAGTTCCTGATCGAAAATGTCAGCTTGATGGTTGCTTCATCCACATCTCCAGTCTCGCTACAGCTGCGATGACAGGTACAAAGCTGCCTCTCGACCTGACAAGAGAAGGGGCACTGGGGAGCATGCTCTGAGTCGTCCTGGCACAACCATGGTTGAGCTCCCTCTAATGGATGGCTACAGAAGGTCCAGTTAGGCTCATACCTTTGGATATCAAAAGTTTTTAATCTCCATCTTTATTTACATGTTATTTGCTTTGAATGAGGGTAGAAAATCTTCCAGAGTAGTGTTATACCAGGGGTGAATTTTGGGGCAAGTTTTGGCACATGTAGATGGAGTTCTAAAGCCTTTAGTTTCATGACCCATGATTCCTAATCCATTTAGGAATCAAAGCTGCCCAATGGAAATGACAATTTAGGGATCAGAGGTTATGCCAAATGAGCTAGGCAAAAATGAGAGACACACCCAGCACTCTGTTGGCACAAAGTGCCAGGTTATGGGTAGGATCACCCAAAGCGGTTCTGTGTCCTCTCTGCCCTAGCCCATTCCTCCATCATCCCCGGTGCATTTTACCACTATCCTATCCCCCTTCTCGCTACCTAATAACAAGGAAACCCCAAAAGAGTGAGAAATCTGTGCTACAAAGAGCCTGGGCAGCCGTGTAGTTTCCAGGAAGCATGGGTGGTGCTCTCTGGTCTTTGCTGGGAATGGCCCTGGATACACAGTGATCCCAGCAGCCTCATTTATAGGACCTGAAGTAAGAGCAAAAAGCTCTTCCACTGGCACCCAGTGGTATCATGACCTGTTTTCATGACTCTGTGCTTATTTCATCCAAAGAATGAATGAATTAATGAAAATATGTAATCCTAGCCTTGAAACTGGCCCAGGTACCCAACTACTTCTGCCTTCACTTACCTCTCGAGGCTGATTCTCTGTGTCTGGGTGGCCAGAGGGATGAGCCGGGTCAATTTAAGTGTGAAGTGCTTCACCACTATGGAGTCGTGTACTTAAGGGGTGATTTCATCACTCACCAGGCAGGTAATAAAAATCCCATCATTATGGGTGTGGTCTTCCCTGGGGACAGGGTGTACTGCCACTGTTTTGTAAAGCCATAAACATTTTCAGTGCTAAAGACTGCAGTGAGTGGCAGCTCCATCTCACCCACTGGGGTTTTGGGGAAGGAGGGAAATGGTCCTTAATTCCTGCATGCACAAGCACATTAGCCAGCACTAGCAGCAGAAATGTGGAGCCATGGACCATCCCCACCATCTCCACATGACCTCTGAGAAGGGCCCTGAAACTGCCCCAGCACCAAAAGAATGATTGGATGACCCCCAGTGAATGCGCTGTGAAAGATGAACCCTACAGCTCCCTAGACTGTGAAGGAGAAGCCAGATTTCAGCACAACAATGACAATTTACATCCACTTAGAGATCTGAGCAATAGTGTTTGAATCTGCTAAACTGCCAAATAACCTCTCAGCATATTGATTGGGGAGTACAGATTCACCTGCTGAGCGGGGTAAATGCCGTAGGAATGGAATAATTTAATTCCTCTGTTTGCCAGAGTAAAGCAGACTAACAAAAATTCCATTCATCTCTTTAATAAAATCTTTCCTCCTTTTTTGTAATCAATACGGGTAAGGTCCCTTTTATGCAACACAAGGCTCTAATTCAGCTAAGTAAAAAATGTAATGTAAATTTGAGAATCTATAAATGGTCTAAATGTGATGTATTTAATAACATCAGTCCTGTATAACTGACCATTAGGGATGGTGTTTACTATTCCAGAGCAAACACCAATAATTTTAGCTCCTATATATTGGCAAATTCAGTCCCTTCTGACAGTGAAGAACACACGTTTCCTAACCCTTTACTGCGCTGAAATAGCCATTTAAAAATAACTTTTCAGGGGAGGCGTGATCTGATCCTTTCCATTCTTTTTCAAATGTGTTCACGCCTGGCACTGCTCGGTAGGCTAACCTGATCTTGCACAAATGCTTCACAGATTTTTGGTAGTTATCAAAAGCTCAGTTTCAAGACTGGAGAGCATTTCACTCCTAAAGCATAGCAAATCAACCGGGAGAGCATGAAAGCAACTCTGGAAAATCTCCCTTTTGTAGGGTAATTTACTTTCAAATAATCAGAGAGAGGTGTTTATGGACTCCCTGCCATTGACACTGGCTCCACAACAGGCTCTCGGTCTACCCAGGCCCCAGCCAACAAACTCAGTTGCCTCCTGAGGACTGTTCAAACAGGTTGGAGGGTGGGGGATATCACAGCTCTGGTCAAACCCTTAGAGCTGGCTACAGCTGGGGCTGCTTCTCCCCTCCCTGTTCCTTCCACATGCCACATGTGAGACACCAGCAGCACCCCACAAATCTGCAAATCCTGGAGAAGATCAACCCAACTGCCTGTTCCTCAGCATTGCTACACCAATGGGTTTTGCAAGCAAAAGACAGGCTCAGTTTCCCTATTGAATCCAAGCTGCAGTTTGTCTTCTCTTGCCTTCACTCAACCATGGCCCAAGAAATTGCGATAAACTCCTCTCAGGGCAGGAACTGCTGCCACCACCAGCACTGCAAGGATGGGCCAGAGAAGAGGTTAAAGCCTTTCTTTCCACACCTTAGAGCAGACTTCATCACTTAATTCTCTTTCCTTTATATTTATTCTCACATCCAAGGAAGGCCTTTACACAGATGCTCCAGTAAAACAGGGCTGCCAAACAGCCCCTGCGTACCTCATATCTGCCCAGTGCTGTGGGCCGTACCTGCCTGTGGCTGCTGGCCCATGGGACACAGCATCTCAGCAAGCAGGCAAGTGACACCTCATCGTACAGCTTATTGTGAGGTATTTGCTAAGCGGAGGTAATTAATGACTGGGGAATGACATTTAAACATGTGTTTGATACTTTCTCCTAGAATTAGGACAGAATTACACTACTTTGCATTTTGATTAATTCTTGTAGCCTGCAACTGACTTCTGATTTGCATAAGCAGTGTAGTTCATGCTTTCTGCTACCAGAAGCCGAAAAGCAGGATATTTTTCAACTGTTATTTTGCTTTCAGTATTTCAGTTCATTTCCACAGTGCATTTGTCATCATTGTTCAAGAACATACAATGCGTTGCCAGATCTATCATTAATAATACCAGCTCAATAGAATAGTGTCAGAACCATGGTGACATCTAGTTTGTATGAATTTCAGCTTTTCTGATAGAAGTAAAAAATCCTGAGCCACATGTGTAAATTTTCTTGACCCTGCGTGTTGCTTTCTGCCCTAAGGACCACATGGTTTGGCCTGTGAAACTATATTTATGGTTCATCCCATGGGTGGGGGCACTTGCTCCGGAGCCCATTGCTGGCACGTTCAGCGTTCATGGTTTTAAGCCTGTTTATCCAAAACAGAAGCTTGCAGCTCCCATAATAGAAACATCACAACATTATAGTACGAGGGCTCTGAGGTGGAGCTCACTCTCTCTGCAAGCTCTCATGGGATACTTCTGGAGTAAGTGCATCTGCCAGTCACTGCCTGTCAGCTAAGCAGGGCAGAAACAAAAGCACAGGCAAATTAATTAGGGAAAAGGAAGACACGCTTTCTGCCTTCTAATTCAAGAAATTGGCTAGAAGAAGGAGCCTCTTTTATTTACCCCAGCTCCCGGTTCATGAAGCGCTTCTCATTTCTACCCCATGACACACACACTATTCTTCGCTATTCTGTTACCCACCAATAAATCCCCAGAAGAAGGGATCTTTTCCTCATTTGGGAAATGTAATTAAAGGGCCTTGATTTAAAGTCACATTTCCATGTGAAACTTTCATGTATGTAACAAATAGCCCTTTCATCCAGACTTGCCCCTAAGTCTTTGCCTGCTGGGGAGGAGCCAATGAAGTGCTGGGGGCTGTGTTGTGGGCCCCAAGCCGGAGCTGACCTGTGAATAAGTCACAACCTAGCAGAATGTTTTATTTTTCTTATTGGCTTCATGTTCCAGAGGCAGAACCTGGTCCACCTGTGTTTTTGTGGCTCTGCCCTCACCCAGGTGGTCATGGTTGAGGTGGTGGGTGAGGCCAGGATTATATTAACCAGGAGCCAAGCAGCTGAAGGAGCTTCTTGTTGGGTGTGGCTTCTGTTGGGGCTGGTTGTCTCTGGCTGAGCTCTCTCAGTGGTGTCCTTCCATGTGAAGGACCACTGAGGGAGCCATCTCTGTCCATTGTGTCCAGCGGACGATGCTGGCACCACAGTGGGCAGTGGAAGAGCTGGGTCCACGGGAACCTATGGCAGGACTGTCTGCAAGAAGGCTTCTGAGGGGTTGTTGCTGAGTTCAGCATTGGCCTGTGTGATCAGGCAATTGATGGCAGCATAAGATGATGATGGCTGAATCAGCACAACAACCAAGCATTGCATGTTTTTCTGCTGGAATGTAGATGCTTCCCCATAAACAGCGATGGGAGCTCAAGTGCAGATCCCTTGACCATTCAGACTGTTGCTTGTTTATGGATGTTGAAGGATGATCTTGTGCTTTGAGATGCTGTAGTCGGTGTTTCAGTACCAGTTTAAATGCCACTGCTCCAAGGGCTCACACAGTCCCCTGCCTTCATGTTCTGACTCTCAGGGTCACCTCCTTGGTGTGGGACTCAAGAAGGACACAAGGTACCTCCTCATTTTCCCATGTGTTGTAGCTGAGAGAGATGCTCCAACTACAGCCTCCCACCACTATTGATGGTGATAAACCCCCCTGTTTACCCAGATAAATATATAAAAAGCTCTATGGATGAAGGAAGTCTTAACAATTATTTCCTTCCTTACAACCAAGTTTCCAACCTGTCTCATTTAAAGTAAAAAGCAGGGATGTCCTGTTGTTCAGTGGCAGTGCTCTCTGACGTAAATATTTGTAATGACTTCTTTACTTAGATCATCAGTAAAACAACAATACCAACAAGCTGTAGGGCTTCTCCTAGAGACCAGTGATGCAGGGCTGCAAGGCATCAATGCAAAGGTGAATTAGAGAGCATGGATCCTGCACTGCACTCCCCAGTGCCAAGCCTCAAGGATCTCTGGACAGCCAAGAAGATCCTTGACATTGAAGAAGAACTTGCAAACATCAAGAAAGAGACCTAGCTGCTTTGCAAATTGAACCCCATAATTTGGAAAGAAGTGGGACACTGTGGCCAGCAGCACTCTCAGAGCAAGGAACAAGGGAGCTGGAGGGAAGAGGCACAGGTGGCCTTGTGGGTGATGAGGAAGAACAGAGTGTCAAAACAGGACATGCATGAAACATTTTCTTCTCAAAAACCAGAGCTCCCTCTAAGTTCAACGCATGCACCGAATAAACACCAAGCTGCTCTGCTCAGGCGATGTCTGCACCAGGCTCATTGTGGCACTGCAGGTTTGTTGGTTGTATGCCCAGTGTGGATGCTCAGATTCACACCAGTGCCATTGTGGTAGGGCAGCCAAACATCTCTTGCTGGGCTGCAAGTCACCTAGCAGAGCCAAATCCTAAACCCTCATTATTACCCCCTTAAGGTTAGACTGTAGTGAACAGGAAAGAAGCCCAAGTGAAGGTTTATCCAGAAGCTCACACTGACATTTTTATCCCATTACAGTCACACACACTCAAACAGTCCAAACACGTCAGGCCAAAGGGCACCACAAGAATTCAAACAGTTTCAGGCTGCAACTACTCAACCATGTTATATACCAGTGTCCTCACAGAATATTCAAGGCATAAATTCAGACTCAAAACCTGTTTCTCCCCTGTCCTCCATTGATTAATCTTCATGGCCAGGTTAAGCCTGGGTGCAAATATCTTCATTTCCATGGGTGAATGTCAACCTTTCCTGAAGAGCAGCAGAAAGCTGCTGGGGTGTGCTTTCAGATGCCTACTTGCTGAGCTCTGAATTTACAGTATTGTTTATCGGATCTCTCAATATTTACACGTAGTTCCCATCCCAGTAAACAGATGACATATTTTGTGATATTACTGTTCAAAAACCCCAAAGAAATGAAAACCAGAAACACTCTTTCCAGCAGAAACCCACAGACAGGCAAGATGCTGAATTTAGATTCCTTCCAATGCCTTTTTATTCAGTGCATTATTTACAGTTAATTCACAGTTCATATGTATTTAGATCAGGCACGAGCACTGTTGGGAAGTCAGTAATTGCTCAATGGGTTCAGACTCTTAGTATTTTTAACTCAGAACCTGTCTGCAACAGTGACAATTTCCAGATGCATTAGAAGTAAGATTTCTGTAAGGGATGATACTAGGAAAGCCAGCCCCTAAATCAAATTCTTTTTTACTGTAGGAGCTCAACTTGTGACAAGGAATGTGAGGAGTATATTCTGCATTTTTTGAAACTCAGTTGAGCAGAGAATGAGAAAATGTTCCTGTTTGTACCTCAGTGCCTGGCCCTCTCTGGCATCCCAGGACATTGCGTTGCCCAGGTGAGTGCCTTTCAATGAATGCGCTTCAGATTTTTCTTAGAATCATAGAATCATTTAGGTTGGAAAAGACCTTGAGGATCATCTAGTCTAATCTTCTTCAAACGTCTCCCTAAACCCTAGAACATGTCTCTAAGTGCTATATCTACCCGGTTTTTGAACACCTCCAGGAATGGTGACTTCACCACTTCCCTGGGCAGCCTGTTCCAGTGCCTAACCACTATTTCAGTGAAGAACTTCTTCCTGATACCTGATTGAAACCTCCCCTGACGCAACTTCAGGCCATTATCTCTCATCCTGTTGTTAGCTACCTGGGAGAAGAGACCAGCACCAGCCTCACTACAGCCTCCTTTGAGGTAGTTGTAGAGAGCAATGAGGTTTCCTCTCAGCCTCCTCTTCTCCAAACTAAACAATCCCAGTTCTCTCAGGCAGGGAACTGGCGTACAGTACTGGCAGTGCCTTTCATTTTAATTATTTTCTTTTTTTCAATATTTTGTTTCTCTTGACAGACAAATCTATGGCGCTTGGTGATGCCATTGCATCTGAGCTGGTGGATGACTCATCTACCTTCTGCACGGTAAGGCCCTTTGGTAACAGCCCAAGACAAAACCTCTTCCTTAGAGGGTATTTTTAATGCACTTTAAAAACAAGGAGGACAATCTGTGAAATAAGGAGGTGTTCCCAAATCACTGCTGCCTCCTGGCTTTAGCCACAGAGTCACACATGTCTGTGGGGTCTGGGCAGCATCCCCAGCCCTGCCCTGGGATGGACAGGCTGTGGGTGCCCCAGGGGGGTCTGTGACAGGCATGGCATAACTCAGGTGAAAGTAGGTTCAGAAGAGCCCGTGGCTGGGAAAGCAAACAAGTCCCTGCCGGAACAGGCCCATGGTACGTGGCTTTAGCCCTAGAAAGGGAAAATCCCTCTTGCTTAATTGCAGGAAATCTGCTGTGACTTTTGTATTGCACTCTCCTGTTCTTAATGAAGTTGGATGATTCTGCAGAATAAATCAAGCAGTGCAGCTGCAGTATGCAATGTACATTGGGAAAAATATTCGTTGTAATTACCCTAAGTTTATTCAGTCACATTAATGCCAATAAATCCATTTGGCTGGAGCAGCAAGCACAGTTTGGCATTTATTTCCAGATATACAAAGCTTTGTTTTCTGCAAACTGAAAGGAGATGAGCCCTCTAAGGGAATTTGGTCATGATGTTTGATTTAGAAAATTAATTTTAAGCTTTGAGAACATGATAATAACAAATACAACTGTAACAACTTCACCTGGCTCAGAGTTACCGGGGGGCATTTCCTGCACATCAATTAGTTTCACAAGGAACCAGTTTTGGCAACGGCTCTAATTCAGTAATCTATATTTCAAAGAGTTAAACAAATGCAGGGATTTTAAGTATTACATTTGATTGAATATTACATGGACCTGTGTGTTGGGTTTGTGCCTAAGGGGTTTTGGTAGTGGAGGAGGAGGCTACTGGCATGGCTCCTGTAAAAAGCTTTGAGAGGCTCCCCCAGCTCCAGGTCAGACCCACCTCTGGCCAAGGCTGAGCCAATCAGCACCTCTTTGATAACATATTTAAGAGGGGAAAACCTGTTGTGTGAGTTCTTTTGTTTTGGGAGCTCTTTCGTTTTGAAGAGGAGTGGGATGTGGTAGAAAACCATGCAGACAACAAGGTCAGTGAGGAAGGAGCAGAGGAGGCATGCTGGAGCAGCCATTCCCCTTTGGCCCATGGTGAGATGGCAGGATGAGCCCTTGCAGCCCTTAGAGACCAATGGTGAGGCATAATCCTGTCTGCAGCCCATGGAGGACCCCACACTGGAGCAGGGGACTGCTCTCAAAGAAGGCCATGGCTGTGAGGGAAGCACGTATTGGAACAGCCTGTCACTGGGAGGATTTCGGTCTGCAGAAGGGACTCTTGCAGGTGGGAGAGGTTTGTGGCAGACTGTCTCCCATGGGAGGTACACCATGTTGTAGCAGGGGAGAACTGTGAGGAGTTTGCCGCCTGAGGAGGAAGGAGTAGCAAAAACAACATGGAATGGACAGGGACCAACCACAACCCCCATTTCCTACCCCCATGTGCCACTACAGGGGAGGAGGTAGCAGAGCTCTGCCTGGGAAGATGGAAAGGCTGAGAGGAAGGTTCATATTTAAGATCCAGTTGTATTTATTATTGACCTACTCTGATTCAATTGGTGAGTTGGTGGTGGGTTTGTTTAAATTGATTTTGTTTCCAAAGTCAATTTTGCTCATGACTATAATTGGTGAGTGAGCTCTCCCTGTCCTTTGTCTTGACCCTTGAGCCTTTTTGTACCGAAGGTGCATAGGCATTGAGTGTGTGGTTGCTTTGTTGCCATCTGGGTAGGCTCAAACTGTGACAGCCTGCTCGAGCAGGTCCAGAGGAAGGTCTTGAAGATGATCAGAGGACTGTAGAACTTCACCTGTGAGGACAGGCTGAGAGATATGGGTTTGTTCAGCCTGGAGAAGAGAAGGCTCCAGGGACACCTTGTTGCAGCCTTCCAGTACCTAAAAGGGGCCTACAAGAAAGATGTAGAGGTACCTTTTACAACGGCATGTAGTGAAATGCCAAGGGTTAATGGCTTTAAACTGAAAGAGGGTAGATTTAAATTAGATATAAGGAAGAAGTTCTTTATGATGAGGGTGGTAAAACAGTGGAACAGGTTGCCAGGAGAAGTCATGGATGCTTCGTCCCTGGAGGTGTTCAAGGCCAGGTTGGATGGGCCTTTGAGCAACCTGATCTAGTGGAAGGTGTCCCTGCCCATGGCAGTGGGGTTGAAACCGGATGATCTTTAAGCTCCCTTCCAACCTTTATATGATTTTATGATTAATGTAATACTTTTTCATAATCCAGACTAGGTGCTAAAGAATTCTCTTTGAAGACCAGCTTTGAGCTCATCCATGATGAGGTGCAGTGTATGCAATTTTGTAATGGGTGCTAACCTCTCCTAACAGGCTGTATTTGGTGTTTGCATACTTCATTTTAAAATATCTCCATGTAAAGTGATTTTAGTAGAGGATCTGCCATGACACACATTAGCAAGGCTGTGACACTCCTTGTAGTTCTATGGTAAGCGAAGAGAGACCTCTTATGCTGTTGTTATTCTTGTGTTTCTTGATCTGTATTTGTTTAGTTCTTGTTAAAAGCAGATGTTTTCTTCTTTCCTGGTACACAGAGGAAGACAAACCATACAAAGACAAGCATATTTACAGAAGTGACAAAGCCATCATTATGAGCTCATTCATTCTGCATTTGGACTTTGAAGTATCTGCACAGAGTCAAAGGCCCTGTCTGAAAGAACTGTGTGTTACTTTTTAAGGGAATGAGCAAATGTACAACCTCATTAACATGAGTTACTGTTGTTAAATAGCCAGGAGATATGACAAGAAGCAACAGGTTGGCAGGCCTTTGAGGTTCCCATGCCAAATGAATATGAAATTGAAGAGGTTGCCATGAAAAAGAAACTTCTTGCATAGTGATTTAGAGTGCGAGTGCCTAAGCATAAACCAGAAATACATGAAGGGTTAGGAAACACTGAGATTTAGTATGTATTTCTATTATGATAAATTCTTCCCTTTTTAATAGCACCTTCTGTAAAGCTCCTCTTTAAAGAGGTCAGTCCACTAGATACCCAGCAGCTACAAAGCACACAGCTTTCTAAAAGCCACTGCAGACGTAGTCTCTAGTCCTGGTATCTGTAGCTAATCTCATAAGTATTCACACAAACTTTGCCTGAGATATGAGATTTATAATATAAACCATAATACAAAACAGCCTCTTTATCAGCCATCTGCTGCAGTCTGAGGTTTACCCAGAGAAATAAGGACGGTTACAGTGCTTTTTTCTCAAGTGATTTTGTGGAAAACAGAAAACCCAACTACTCCCGGTCTTCCGGTCTAGTGATTTCACCACAAAGATCTTACTTGTTCATTAGACAGCCCTAGTGTACGAGAAGCAAGAGCTGAATTGCCTATCATTTATGGGACATAGTGCAAGGCAAACAAATCCCCTCTGGTGACCAGGCTCTCCCATGTGAGGCACACATGGGGTACAGATGAGTGCAGAACAGAACTGGTTTGTTCCAAGGAGCTCAACAAAATTAGGAAATGAAAAATACTTGGTGGCTGCTAAGAAATGGTAAACAGAGGGTTGTGTACATTGTGTGGATGGTGCTGGACCAGGGCTTGGCTTCACTGTGAAATTATATCCACAATGCCACAATGGAGGAAAATGGTGGAAAAATAATAAGTGCTAATGGCATCTTAGTAAGTTCAATTTGCAGCCTTAATTACCTGTCACTCCTGTCTTCACAGGCACTGTGAGGATCCATAGGTCGACAGATAAATGGGTCTGGAGCATCCATTCACCAGATGATATTTGAATTGGGAGGTGAGGAAGATGCAAGAACAGAGACGCAAGTCTCCATTGTTTGTAGCAAACATGGTATCCTTTAGGCACATGTTTTGGATGCTGGCTTGTAAGTCAGCATAGTGAGTTGACCCTGGCTGGACACCAGGTGCCTGTCAAAGCCACTCTATCATTCCCCTTTCTAAGCTGGACAGAGAAGAGACAATATAATGAAAGGCTCATGGGTAGAGATAAGGATAGGGAGAGATCACTCACCAATTACCATCATGGCAAAAACAAACTTGACTTGGGAAAAAAATAATTTAATTTATTACAATCAAATAAGAGTAAGATAATGAGAAATATGAGAAATAACCCCAAATCTTAAAATAACACCTCCCCCACCCCTCCATTCTTCCCAGGTTCAACTTTACTCTTCATTTTCTCTACCTCCTCTCCGCCAATGGCACAGGGGGACAAGGAATAGGGATTGTGGTTATTTCATCACATGCTAGTTCTGCCCCTCCTTCCTCCTCAGGGGAAGGACTGATCACACTCTTATCCTGCTCCAGTGTGGGGTTCCTCCCACAGGAGACAGTCCTCCACAAACTGCTCCAGCATGACTCCCTTCCACAGGGTGCAGTCCTTCAGGAACAGACAGCTCCAGTGTGGGTCACCCATAGGGTCACAAGTCCTGCCAGCAAACCTGGTCCAGCGTGGGTTCCTCTTTCTCTCTGCATGCACCCACAGGTCCTGCCAGGAGCCTGCTCTGGTGTAGGCCTCCCACAGGGTCACAGCCTCCTTCAGGTGCATTCATCTGCTCCAGCATGATGTCCTCCATGGGCTACAGGTGGATAACTGCTCTACTGTTAGCCTCCACAGACTGCAGGAGGATAGCCTCCCTCACCATGATCTTCACCACAGGCTGCAAGGAGATCTCTGCTCTGGCACGTGGAGCACCTTCTCCACCTCCTTCACTGACTTTGGTGTCTGCAGAGCTGTTTCTCTCACATATTCTTGCTCCTCTTTCTGGCTGCTGTTCTGCCACAGTTTTTTTTATCTGCTTCTTAAATACGTTATTGTAGAGGTGCTACCACTGTCACTGATGGGCCTTGGTCAGTGGCAGGTCTGTCTTGGAGCTGGTATTGGCTCTGTTGAAAGTAGGGGAATCTTCTAGCAGCTTCTGACAGAAGCCATCCCTGTAGCCCCCTGGCTACCAAAACCTTGCCACCAAACCCAATACAGTCAGGGATGAGGGAGATAATTTCTCATCCAATGTCATGTCTCTGAAGGAACAGGGAGGGATTGAGGATGATGCAGAGGTTGAACTGCATCTCTGGATTGGGATTAGGATGCAGTGTCACAAGGAGCAGAGGGAGCAGGCTGCACATTGCTCTCTGTCCTCAGAGAGGGCAGACTGTGTCCGTCTCCAGCACAGCATGAAGGCCATGCTGGAAAAAATCTTGAAAGACAGGAAAGAAGTGATCTGGTTTGGATCATTGCTGTGGAAAAGTCCAGAGAATAGGACTGACATTATGCTGGAGGACATAAAAAAATAAAGCCCTGTTTGTCAGCCTCTGTAGAGTGTGCAGAGGCAGTGGGAGCTGGGCTGCTGCCCAGCACTCAGATCCAGATTATCCAGGAGAGGACAAGCACTTTCCTGTCTGCTGGAGCGGTGGGCATGCCAATACACCCCGAGATACACAGCAGCACTGGCAGGTCAAGCAGGGCAGCTGGGGCAAAGGGACACCCAGGACAGAGAGCTTCTGGTTTTATTAACATTTGCAGGAGTGGTGATGGACTATGTGAGTGGATAAGTGGGCAAGTGGGACTATGCCCAACTTGTCCTTTCCCTGTTCCTTGTTGCAGCAAGTGTTTCTCTCCACACCCTGCTGCCAGCTACGCAGTGCATGCCGGGCAGTGTGGCTTCTCCGGCAGCAGCCCTGGCCCCAGCAGCGGCTGTGCTCCCTGGAGAGGAGCCCTCTCTGCTTGGGACGGGGTCAGTGCCCTCATGGCTGTGCAGGGACGTCGTGCCCCTTCACGCTATACATGTTTCCCAGAGCAGCTTTATTTATAGGAGAAGATGCAGGAAGGGGGAAATGAATGTTTCTGGTGACGTTAGGCCCGTGGTGGCTGCTGAGACATTCCCTTGTACCTCAGTGATTGTTTTTGTTTAATATATTGCCCTTCTGTGTTTATTTTGCAGGTGTTTGTTTTGGAAAGGGCTCTGTTTACATTTCTGTTTTTACACGGAGCACACATATGGTGATATTTGCTTTGCCGGACTTAGCATTCCTCCTCCTCCCCTTCCACCCAGCACTCGCTCCAGCTGAGCCACCAGCTACAGCCAGCAAGTGAAAGGCTGCTTTTGCTTTCAGCCTGGGTTCCCAGCCACCAGCCCTCAGTCCCCTCAGTCAGGCAAAGCAGGTTCACTCTATGAAGTGTTTTGAAGTGTGGCTGATATCAGCATTCCCCACTCTCTCCACCCCCTGTTACGCCAGAGAAGGACAGATGTGACGTTCTTCACATGTAAAGCATCTGAATTGCATCATTGCAAAGGCCTTTCTCCTTCTTCTGCAGGGAGCCTCACTTCCCCCCTGGGCTGTGCTCACATAAACCCGGCTGCAGTTTTTCCCCTGGTTTGTGCTGAGGCAATGGAAAAGCAGACAAATTGGTTCTTCCACATCCAGCCTGTAAAGTTAGGCAGGTGGAGCTTAAGTGTTTCTTCAGAGGGAAGGAAGCCACTGAAGACTACCTGAGGTTTCCCCCTCCATGCTAACTAAAAAGCAGAATGAGGATGTGCTACATGCCAGCTGTGCTCTCCTTTATATCGTCTCTCCTGTAGAAACCACAGTTGAAGTTTCTAGGAAATGGGGAATAATATTCACACGGTCTTCATTTGTGGATAAGCTCACTTCTTTTCTCTGATTTCGTTTTGCAGCAGCCTCCTGTTAGTAGTACCACCATTCTGCTGGCAGCTGCTTTGCATTTCTGTTATTGGAAGTTTTGGCTTCTTGACCTCTTGCCCGATGTGTGGGTTTTGCTCTGTGGTCCCTCTCTGACACCATGTCACCATCCCTTGCCCTTTTACAGTGGTCCCTATCAGGTTCATTAGATCTCTAAAAATGGGAGATCCAGCTGGTCACTTGAGGGCATTGCAGAACTCTTAAGAACAAATCCTTGGAGTGATGCTGAGGAAGGACTTTGTGAAGTTTGCAGCACAACAGATGAATATGCAGTGACTCCTCTGGAATAAAATCCAAGACACCTTTATGAATTTTACAGGTGGATGTTGAAGTGTGACAACTAAAAACTAGTGACTTGTTCCCTATTTTTGTGTCTATATGTAGTCCACAGGTAAGAGCTGTGTTTGGGTTACATACACTCAAGAAGTCATTCAACTGAAAGGACACCTACCCTACAACTAGTGTGCACTTGCATTTAATACTGATTTAATATCATTAATAACAATCTCATTTGAGTCTTTTTCCTCTGTAACACAGCTGATTACCAAAAAAATGAAAATATGATGGGAGAACTCTCTTCTGACAACTTCCTCTGGCCAGACAGGGCAGTGTCCCAGACCTGAAGACTGTACAGAGCCTGCAGCTCCTCATAGAGATGGGGGCAAAAGACATGAGCTACATTCTATATAGATATGAAAGTAGCTATAATATGAAGCCAAGGTTTGGCTTTGTGTTCTTTAGAACACGCAGAAGTGACAAACTGAGGGCTGGCAGATTCTCCCTGGGGCCGGGGAGAGCCTTGAGTAAGGAAGGGGAGCAGCCTTGGTTCTTGCCTCACTAATATTTGCTTCCTTACTCTCTCTTGGGCTGGGTTTCATTTATTAAAACCAAGGTCCAAACCTATAAAAAGAATTAAGCCCTTCAAGTAGTCACTAGCTGGGAAGTGGGCACCCAAACCCACAATTTAGGCCCTCAAAACCACTCTTGGGCTGCCTCAGTCTGGAAGATGCTTGAGGTCCACCAGCATCTGTTTTTCTTGCATTAGCATTGTCCAATGTCCTCAGTGAACATGTGTTGCCAGAGGCATCATGGACCCCTGTGGACTCCCATTAAGCACCTCTCTGGTGCCCAGAGAGCATGGGCTCTTCTCCATGAAAGATCTCAACCCTGTAGCTGTTCTCAGAGCCACCCCACCAAGGTGGGCAGGGGCTGAATCCCTACAGAAAGTGGGGATCCTGGCACCTTTCCATCTGCCTGTCCAGTTTGGTCTGTTTCTGTCTGAGAGGATACAGGTGCGGAGGCATCCTGGCTCAGGAGCTCTCCCACCACATGGGGACAACTCCTTTACTCCTCAGGTCTGCCCCACTTTGCCTGGCTCTCTCACATCTCTGCTGGTGCAGGAGAAGCTCAAGGGATTGGGAAAACTGGTACCTGGTCTTCTGCTTATGAACCCTCAGCACCAAGCCCAGGAACTGTATAAAATATATATTAGGTAAACATTTTAACTAATTTATATATTGTACACCCAGTTGATCTTTAAATTCTCCTAGGACATGGAAATCCTTAGCATTGGCTATTTGCAGAGGTCTGTCTGTTTCTTGGCCAGCTCATTACAATTCTTTGTTTAATCTTGCCAGTGAGTTAATGGAAAAAACAGGAGCACATTTGCATTCTTCTCCACCTTGTTCTTGTCTGTTCAGAAGAATGAAGTAAGTACAGGGAAACCAACATGTAGGAAATACTAGAGTAGCAGGGTCAGGATCTGAAAACTATATAACTATATGGGAGTGCAGAAATGAGAACTAGAGCTTTAATTCCTGATGTGCTCAGACAGCTTCACACAGTGTTGTAGTCCTCTATTTTTTAGTAAAGGGTTCATAGGTCTCTGCTGCCCAGTGAAGACACTGCTGATAGCCTGATGCGGCAGGAGTGCCCACAGTATAAGTCAAAGTCCTAAAAATGGTCCCCAGCTGCCTTTCAGACTGTAGTGTCAGCACAGAAACAAAGCAGGGAGGGCTCTTGAACACAAAAGAAGTGGTGTCTGCTCAGTCATAAAGACCTGGTGAAAATGCATCCATATTCTATGATCTCTTATGAAGACACATGGATTAGAAAACTCACAATTTCCTTGTGAAGCATGAAGTCCAGTGCAAAGGTAAGCTAATGACCAGTAGCCTGCAGCCCCTTCACTTTGTGCTGTGGCATCTTGCTCAAGTGGGTGCCCCTCTGCCAAGCCTGCAGCTCCCACGGTAGTCCTTAGCTTACCCCCGACTGCCCTGGAGACCTCCTTGCTACTCTGTTCAAGTGCCTTTTGGGAGGACACCTGGTCCCCTGTCTCCTGGGAGACCCCAGGTCTCAGGAATCCTGCTGGGCCCCAGCAGTTCAGGGATGATTACTCCTTTGTCCCAGCCCTCATCTAGCCTGTGGTCACCAGACCCCTTGGTTTGCTCCTCATCAGCAAACAGATGGTCATGCTCGTTGCATGGGGACATGAGGTCACTCTGGAGACCTTGGCAACCTCATACTGGTTTCTGTGGGTTATGTGACATACATGGGACACAGGTGAAGTCAAAATGCCTTTACCCGCACTAGAAAGGTGCAAATCACTCTCTGCAGGTGCGTGTTTCTCATTTGTGACTGTAGCAGGGGCTGAGGCACCTTGCATAGGATCATGTCTAGCATTTAGATATGGGCTTTAGGGGCTGTGGTTAAGCATATCCTATATACTGTTATATACTTATACACTCATGTACGTAAAACTCATTTCAGACCATTACTGGTGAGCTCTGACACTTGAAGATCATGAAAAAAACCTGAGTTATACTGGTTCCAGACTGAAGGGATGCCAAATTCAGGATTTTAAATCAGATTTCTCATTAACACGTTCTCCAACTTAGTACAACCTCTGCTGTGTTCACATCAACTGATTTCTTTTAATGTGGATTTATCTGCAGAATAAATTCTCTGCATGCCCCACCTGTGTTCAGACAAGCTTTTCTGACTCAGAAATAGGACAGTTTTGGTTCTCTGCTTTCAGAGTCAGCAAGTCTGCAAAACACTTAGTGACAATAGACATATTTTAAAGTTAATTACTGAAGGGAGTCTTAATAGAATTTTTTTCATATTCCTGCAAATGTGCCTCATGCCTCTATTTAAAATATTGTACTTGTTAGTCACCTGGGCCCTTATCCAACAACTTTTAATGTCAGTGGAAAGGCTGACACTGGCTGTGGGGGCTGTTGGATTAGGCATTACAGTGCAATAGCTCTGACACTTGCAAGATTTTTTAAGCTGCTCTTACTCACGTTATCCTAAGGTGTGAGGCTACTGGTGTCCCTGGCTCCTTGTATAAGAAGGGGGCAGCTTGGGGAGGGACCTTGGCACCACACTCCTTGTTGCCATCCAGTCTCCCAGCTTCTCACTTTACAGTAATTAAGATGTTTGGTCCTCACTGCTCCAGCCGGGACTGTTCCCAACCAGCAAAATGATATCAAATAGGCAGACATGAGTCTGGGCAGCCTTGCAGGGCAGCTGGAAAACCTTTGTAAAGGCTCCTGCCACTCACCTCCCAAACACTCCTGTAAGTCAGTGATTAAGTGCTCAGATGGCAGATTAGGGGAGGCTGTTGGGGACAGCTCTGCCAGGCTGCCTATGGCAGCACAGGCTGAGGCATGAACTGGTGCGTGCAGCAGCATGTATCTCCTGAAGGGCTGCAAATGTGTGAAACTGGGCTCTCAAAACTTCACGTCAGTACCTGAAACTACCAGAGGTGCTTTTTTGTGCCAACACAGGCTGGGTGAGAAGAAAACTGTAGCCAGGTCTTGAGCCAGCTTTTGAACACCATCCCCAGCCAAGTGCTCTCTCTGGTGTCAGCATCCCTGCTAGAGCAGGGCTTTCCTTAGCAAATGTGCTGCATTCTCCTCTTCTTTTTCCTCCTCCTCCTTCTCCTCCTGTCTACCCATCCAGGGAATCCCATCTTCCAGCACTCAGCCACAGCCCAGCTCTTCCTCCCTGTCCCCAGAGCCAACCGATATTGGCAGTACATCCCTACTTTTGATAGCTACTAAGCTGATACTAATTTAGAAAACAGTCCTAGAATTTAGCTGAAATCTTGACAGTTTATATTTAAAGAGGACTCATTGTTCTGTAAAGCAGCTAAAAGGCTGTGCAGGAGCCCTTTTACGCAGATGTTGGTCCAGGCTGTGGGACCTCCCTGGAGTGCAGCAAGCCATCCTTGATATTTGGGTACTGGCCTCTGGGTGAAGGGACTAGCTACTCAGAGACCTGGACAGGGGGACCCACGAGGGCCATCATTTCCCATCACTGTGTTTGTGATGATGGTGGGTGCTGAGCCACACTAGGCATTGGTGTCCCACGTGCTCCTGGGCTGCACAGGCTACCAGTGTGTGGGTTATTTCTTGTCCTTCCTGCCCTCCTGCTCCTATGACAGCTACTGGCACATTTTCTTCCTGGGATGCATTGCTCAAGGGTGACTTCTCATCAAAAGGAACACAGGTTCACTTCTGGTTAGCACTCAAAATAATAACAATGCCCTGACTGGGCAGGGTGGTTTTAAAAGGCAGGGTGAGAGGATTAGAGATGAAACATAGAGACACCCAGTGCTTTGCAGTGTAGGTGAATTTTCAGTATGGAGTGAGGCCACTGGGAGAGGGATGACAAACCTGTCTGTCCCAGAACGTCTGTGATGTCTGCCATGCTGGTCACACATGGTAAAAACAAACCCAAGTATCCTGAACTGGTTAGATAGGTCAGCACAGTGGGGTTGGGCTGAAACAACTATAACAGTCTGACTCTGGATACATTTCCACTTTTATTGGTCCAAAGGCTCTCTCTAGCTATGGTGAGATAAGTAGTATGTGTCTGAAAAAACAAATTGTTTCCAAATGTTTCAGGGTTGTTCATAAACACTGTCCCTATAAAGAAGTGTCCCATAAATATCCCTGAGACTTTACTATTAACCTCTGACATAATTCATTTACTGAAAACAGGGTCTGACTTGCAGCAGTAAGCTCTGTACCCTGAACCACTGCACATATAAACAGTATTTAGATGGAGCAACATCCTCCTCAGGTTTCTTGAGGTGCTCTCTCAGGGTTTCTTTCAGCTTTGGGTATTGGCATGAACCCCTTCAGACATGTAACGTGCCCTCTGCAACAGCCATGTTCGTGTCCCCAGGTCTTTCACCTTGCTGTTGATTACATCTGGACAAGCTTCACTGGGCAGGAAAACCCAGTAAGAGAAGGAATTAACTCTGCAAGTTGAAGCTCTGGCAGAAGGTAGGAGCTGCATTACAATTATGTTGTATTTCTGTAAGGGGGTCTCTAGTGGTACCACTAATGAAAATAACTGTCTTATTTAATGCTTCAGTGCATTCTCCCCTGTTCCATGGTAAAAGCAATTTGTCTCATAACAGTACAGAGGGAGCGGGGACTTTTGGGCTGCACAAACTCCCCTGTTTTTCATCTGCTTCAGCCCTGGCTCCATGTGAAGCAGCTTGATCCTGTCTTGTACCTAGCTATTCTTTGGTACTGAAGGGAAACTCCAGTGATCTGGGCAGAGTTACTCATTACTTACAGCTGCATAAGTAAGAATGGGACTCCAGATGATATATTTAATTTTTTTTAAAGCTAACTGGGTAACAAAGCCAGAAACAGAGATGGCTTTGATTATGGTGAGATATTAGAATTTTCCAGACTTCTGACATAGTTTTATCCTGCGAGACCTAACTTCTGGAGTTTCACTAGATCTCCTGTTTAGTAGCGAACTAATCTCAGCACACATATGACAGGCTGGAATGCCCTTCAAGCCAGCCCCCAGTGCTGGTGTTGGTTTAGCTGGGGTCCTGTCTGGGAGCATTGGCTCACAGTGCTGGAGTAGAGGACGAACAGGGAGCAGCGAGCAGTGAGGTCCATCTCAGCAGGTTTGCAGGTCTATTGCTCGTGCTCTGACCCAATTATATTGGGTTGTATGCTATTTGGAGTGAAAGTAGCAGGAACTGCTAAGCTTTAACCTCAAGACTAAGGGGATGAAGCAGCATCTGGCACCTCAGCGCAACCTCCACACACACATTGCCCAGGAGACCTTTACACAGCAAAACCCCCTGAGAAGAGAAACTTCAGCTGGAGGCAGAAGTAGCCACCAAACTGAAGATCATTTGTGTGGAAAGCTATAAAAAGGACAAGCAACCTTTCCATTTACATTGCCTCTTGCCTCTTTTGGAGAAGAAGGTTAAATGACCAGCTTGTGCAAGATGCTGAGGTTCTCCATGACTGCAGCAAACCCACTTGATACTTAGGGGCTTCATATTGAAGAGTGCTCCAGACAACATGGGAGATACTTCTCCATGCTTGATAGAGGCTGGAGGTACTTCCTAGGAGTATTATTTATGTCAGAGGACAGCCCAGGGATGTGCAGCAGGCTGTGTGCCCCAGTGGTGTCAGTCCCAGTTCCAGTATGGTTGTACTGGGTCTGACTGGGATGGAGTTAACTTCCTTAGGTCAATCCACCACAGCACTTATTAACAGGCTTTGGAGTCACTGTGGACAGGGGAGAAAATTAGGCCAATAGCTTTCCCAATGTGCAAAATACTCCAAGATGTAGGAGGCTTTTCTCAAAGCTCCTGTCTTTGTTGTATTACCCTGGCATTGAAAATGCTGTACCTTGCTGGAAGATTCTTTTTTTTCTTGCCAACTCGCCAGTTTCAATAATTTTGACAACTTGTGGCTTGTTTCACAGAACCTTTGGATTATGTGAGCTCCAGCAGGACTGCTAGCATGAGTAAGGCTGCAGGAGAGGAGCATGGCTTACTTGGTTGCCTTCTGTGACAGCAGTACACCAGGCAGAGAACCACATCCAGTATACTCTATACTGGCAGGAATGGAACATTGCACCTTTTGCCTTATTTACCAATCCGAATAGGATTTCATTGAGCATGCTGTCTCTCTGAGCATGTCCTCATCTCTTGTCTCACTGTCTCTCCCAAGAAGCTTTTTAAATCACTGCCCAAATCCAGTCAGACTGGCAGAAGGGTGGAAATTTCAAGGAGAACAAGTTCCTCCATATTTTGTGAAAACTAGTAGCTTGTTAAAGGAAACCAAAATGAACGATCTGCCACCCAAGGACACACAGAGCAACTTCAGGCCTTCTTTATGCAGTTCAATCAGTTAGGACATGTTGCTAAACCAGCTATGCAGTGTGTGATGAAGCCCTCCAGTATCTATGAGTATCATTGCTGGTTCAGCTAACATGTCCAAAACTGTTGACATGGAGTAGCAGGGTGGCAAAGGCAGAGAGTGACTGGCCCATGGGCACTGGAGATGAGCTGGGCATTCCAGGGAAGCAGCTCAGAAACAACAGGGAAGAACTGAAAGCATTATGGAGCTGTCTGCAAATGTGGGGGTGACTTGAAAGCTTTTTAGCGAAGAGTCATATGAGACGTGGAACAGGTCTGGAGTCACTGTGATGGGAAGCATAGGGGCCATAAGACATGACTCTAGAGGAAACAAGGTTTCACTTTTGGCTCTTGGAAATAATACTTTTTCAGTAATCAGGTAACAGTGGGTTTACTTTTGCACCTTAGGGAGAAAAGAAAAAATATTTTTCCCATTTGCTTTGCCCCTCTTTGTAGCAAAATGGATTTATTTCGACAAGTAGTGGGAATCAGTTCCTGCTCATACTAGGAGCTTCTGCTGTTGCATCTACTGGCATTATTTTCATTTTAGAGATGCATTTCTAACTGCTTATCTGCTTTGCTGGCTGTTTTAAAAATCAAGTCAATGACCATAGTAAGGCAAGGCAATGACTTTTCCTCCTTCATTTTGGCCTACTCTGCTTCTTCTGGTCAGATACCTTGATCTAGCCCTTGCCTGTCACTCTCAGGGTGGCACTGACTTTCTCTGTTGCGTAGGCGCCATTTACTGCATAACTCCACCTTCACTGCTTTGTACTCTCTGTTTAATGTTGCTAATCCACCAAAGACCTTAAAATTCACTAAAATTTACACCTTGGCAACTTCAAAACCTCCCTCATCCAATTAATTTTCCAACACAGAATTTTCAGGAGATAAAACCAGGCTCATTTTATATTGTTTTTGTTTTTGCATTGCCTAGTTATGAAATGTTGCATGACAACAGTTTAAAATGCTGACTAATTATCAGTGTAGTGGAAATTGCTTCTTTGGCCTTTTAGGAATGGCTTCTGCCTTTTTCCAGAACACAAGTACCTTTTGGTAAAACAATTCAAAAGGGATACAGATGCAGACAGTTAAGAGAAGTCAAGTACTTGAACTGTTTCTCCCCATTATTGTGGACTGTAGTTTCAAGGAATCAATCCTCTTTCCCAAAGACTTATCTTGAAAAGAAAAGTTTTGAGTCTGAGTCTAACCAACCTAGCAGTAGACTGGCAGTAAAGGGAAGGTGTGTCATTGTCTCCCTTGTGTCTTCAGGGCAGTGCCTGTGGGACAAGCAGGATGTATATGGGATCAGTGACGGCCACTGCTCCATACCCTCATGCTTTTTTGGAAAATGTTTTTTAGCTCCATCAGTCAGTTTGGCTGGAGCTGAAGGGAACAATGCTAAGACTTGGCTTGTTTCCTCCAGCCAGGTAGGCTTCCCATTCCCCAGGCATCTCTATCCCTTCCTAGTTCAAGTTTGTCTGTCCATCCAGCTCTTCCTCTCTGACATTGTGACCACCTTCCATGTTGGCAACTTCTTCACCACCAGATTTCACCAGCACAATATTGCTTTTTGTGCCTGGTTAAATCAGAACACTCCCAAACCTCTAGGAGCTCTGCCAGTGTCCACTTGCCAGCACCCTCCAGGCTCAGAAAGTTGTTGCCTGCTGGCCAATTCCTCCTCACCTTGTACTAGCTTTCATCATCTCAGCTCTTACTAATAATTTCTCATATTGTGTCCTGTTGAGTGGTTTAGCGGAGTCTAGGTAAATCTCATTTCCTTCAACCAGTAAAATATTTTTAACAAAAATAGGTGCTGGTCTTGTTTGGACACATCTGTTTGATAAAGGTTTTTATGGTTATCATGTTAGGTAGACCAGATAAAGGGGCCTGTGAGTATTACCTACCACCCCTTTATTAGAGAAAGTAGTAATATTTGTTAGAAATACTTGCTGTCAGATTTACCATTTAATTTGCCAGCTCTTTCATTATTCTGTGATTCTTAGATATAGATTATATGATCTTTTGATTCAAGCACATTGAAAATCTTCAAATTTTATTCCATTTCAGGTTTGGTGATTTTCATCGCTATATTCTTAGTCTAATTAGTTACCTTGTCTTGGCCCCTCTGTTCATTGTCCCATCTTACTGCAAACTGAGATGAAGGATTAAATTTGTTTTGGAACCACACCTAGATCATCTTTAATTTGGATGTTACTCTGCCTGCATAATAACTCCTCTCTCTCTTTGTTCTTGTCTTACTGGGCTGGCTCACGGCACTTTACTTTGCTGAGCTTCATTTGCAAAATTAACAGTTTTGGGGTAGCTCTTACTCAACACATAAAAAAATTTTCAATCACTTATTCACTAGTTTTGGGTAACAGTTCATCAAATGCAGCATTCAAAAAAACATCACGTCTCCTTCTTGAATCTTCCTGAAGCAGGTAAAATGTGCAGCTGTAACACCTTGCGCAGCCCTAGAGAAGAGACCATGGTGCTCTGCTCTGCAGCAGCGAGGTGAGGCTCCAGGGAGCTGGGCAGGTAAGGAGCAGCTGCAGCAAGCAGTTGCCACTCAGTCTCTCGGAGGGTCTGTGACCACCTCGGATAAGGTGGCTGAGCAGGACTGGGTGGCAGCAGTGCTCAGACTCAATGGGTCAGGAGCACAGGTCCTTGCATCTGCCCATATTTGTCTTTAATTTGCATCTTCTTAAAAAATTAAGGTATTTATAGCCTGGGAGCCATCCTCAAACAGCTGGTGGTATTCACCTCTGAAGAAAAAAACCCATAAAGATTCAGTGGGTACACCAGATGGAAAATGCTGCTCTTGCCCACATAGATGAGGCAATGGAGGCGAGGGCCGGATTCATGGCACCGGGCTGTGGCTGGTCATTTGGCTCACTGAAGCTGTGTCCCTCTCAGTACAGTGATGGCTTCACATATGTTCTGATTTTCTTTTGTTTCGCTGAGTTTGGTTGCTGGGATTTAGCACAGCTGGGCAACTTGCATTATCCCACTCAGAGGTAACATGAGAAAATAGCCTTAGTTTTCACTCACTCGAAGGAGATAGGGAACATTTGTTGTGGCTGGACAGGGTCATCTCAGCAAAGAACAGAAAGGTACTCTACACAATGAGGCCCTTCACTCAAAGCATAACAGTTCTTAGTTCCTATTAAAGTGAGATGAGAGCAGTAAATGCAGCAGGTATCAGTAACTGTATCTCACAGAA
>VZZY01002007.1:0-136986 GCA_013400335.1 Eurystomus gularis | reverse complement strand
CTACTCATAGTTTGCTTTCATTTATTCTTGAGGTATTTCTACGTGTTTTTGGCATGCAGCTGTTGGCTCTATCTTACTTGTAGTCTACAACAACCAAACATTGTCTGAGTGTGATCACCACCTTTGCTTGGTTTTGGTGTTGGGTTTTTTCCCCAAGTAAACCACACTCATATGGCCTTCAGTCAATTAAAACTGGGGCCAGAGCGAGGTCATACCTACCTGCAAAACACCATGTATGCATACCCCCAGATCCAACTATGTCAACAGAAAGTCAGATAGATTGGATTGATGTGTAGGAGTCTATCTTTACGTTCAGTTTCCCATAAACCACTGCTGGGCCCAGAGCATGGCCAGCATGTGCCTACCTGTCTATTAGGTGGGATCCGGCCAGGAAGTTGCCTTACATGCAGTGTTGCTTTTATGAACCAGCATGTTGGGAGAGCAAGCCATGATGTCAGGCCTGATTTCAGCACTTAGGAGATACACAAAGCACCAGCTGGAGCCTGGAAAAGTCAAAAACATTTGTCTTAGTGTCCAGAGTCTTAACAGACTCCATGTTTGTCATCACCTGTGGGGAAGGAGTGGGAGGTGACTAGACAGGGGCTGTTTTGCTCCCCTCTCCCTGGAGACCAACAGCTTTTGGGTCTGTTGCTGCCGCAGATGCCTGGCAGCACAGTAATCGACCCACTGCTTCATGCTCACCTCCTGTTGCAGGGCCAGGCTGTGCCAAGGCTGCAGAGCCTGCAGTAAGAAAACAACTTGTGAGCTTGCCTTTGTGCAAGTGCTGTGACTCTGCACTGCAGCAGGTGTGTTACTAACCAGTGTCCACACCTCTCCATCCTTCTCAGAGCAAGGTCGGGGACATGGGCAGGAGCAGGCAGAGTTGGCTCTGGAGCTGGAGAGGTGGCAGCAGTGGATGCTGGAAAAGGTGAAAGTGAGAAGGAGGACATCAAAGAGATGCAGTTGGCTGCTGCTGCCAGAGCTAGTTCTCAGGCAAGGCCGGGTCCTCTGCAATGGCTTGGGCTGAGCTGGTGCTGAAGTAGCAGGAATCTTCCACAGCTAAGCACAATGCCCTCTCTGGCTCCTGCTCCTGTGTTTAGGAAATGTATGACAAATTTATCATGACTTACCTTTTGGGTATCAAAGGGAGAAAGGGGAAAAGTGCGTGTTATCGAGGAAGGGGTGAAGACGCCTGCTGTAAGCCAAAAAGCGAATGCCAAAAATGCTTTCATTGCTATCTCTTCAGCAGCTACTGACAGCAGGAAACCTTTCTCTATTATCTGTGGAGGAAGAAGTTAACAAAGTGCCTGACAGAAACACTGTATAGCGATGTATGCAAGGACAGTGAGTTCCCCTCCTGAGAGTGAAACTCCAGGGCTTTTTTCGAAGGCGACCTTTTTTTCTTCTGCTCCAGACCCTGCCTACCCACTGACACAAAGGCTGGCAAAGCCTGGCGATTTCCATTCTACCCATCTAGCATCAGGGAGCAGAGATAAGCTGTTGGGGAAGCACTGAGTGACTGGGAGGGACACAGAGATATCCTGATCAGGACTGGCGGGGAAATGAATCAGAGTCAGTTGTTTATTGTGTCCAGATTCAACCCAGATGAGATTTTCCCCGTGGCAAGATAATGGCTGGGTGGCAAGCCAAGGCTGGGTGAGGAGAGGGCAGGCTGTGAGCAGTGCAGCCTGAAGCCCCACCATCTGGGGCAGTTTTGGGGGTAGGGTGTGAGAAGCAGCCTTCTTTGCAGGGATGTGCACACAGGCACCGGCCAGGCTCCCAGGAGCAGGCTGCAAAATGCTGTCATCCTTTGCAGAGGAAAACAGGTCTCCAGTGCCAAGAGCTGACCTACCTCCAGGTGCCTTGGAGCCAAGGGAACTGCTGGGCTAGGACTGCAGTGTCTCCACCAAGGAAGGACAATGCAATGCTCTCGCTCCCGAGCATGGGCAGTGAAACACCATGTCAAAGGTGTGCTGAAATTAATTTTTTAATAAATCAGGCTATTCATGCATTTGTATATTTAGCAGGAGTGTAATACAGTATTTCCAAGTGAGGGTGCAGGCTGGTAATTTGTTATTACAAATTAAATACTAGCAGCTACTCGGGTAAGATAAGCTACACCAAAGTGGGTGGCTACAGCTCAAGCAAAGGTCAGAGAAAAGGAGGGAATGGAAGCACGGGAGAAGAAAAATAAGACAAAAGCAAAAACATTTGAGATTTGCCAAGTGTGATAACTCTGCAAATGGTTTTTTAAAAACTGGAAATGTTCCTTTTTGATATAGGTGGGACTAAAATACAGATGACTGAATTCTTGTTACTGATTTCTGTTTCTTTCTCCTTATTGGAGAAAGATTTATTTGGGAACAAAAGGATATTTCTATCTTGTTTCTGTGTTTTTCTGCACTTGTTATCACTGTGTGCATGATTGGTTTCCATGATGCCGTCAGGCACTTGGGCTTTCATCCAGCAAATACTTAAGCACACGTGTAACATCCAAGCCGGTGTAAGGTTATCCATGTGCTTAGATGACTTTGGGTCAGGATCTTAATATCTCTGTGGCTCAGATGTGACTTCCACACAGCAAGAAGGAGACACAGGAGAGTCAGACAATTAGAAAATGTTATTGTGAGACCACAGAGATCCTGGCAAGAGGGCTCAGGGAATAATTTGCCATCTGAAACATTATTTCATTTAGGGGAGAAAACTAGTAAATCAGTTATTCTCCAGATAACATTGCTTTGGGGCACTGGAAGCAATCAGCAAATTCTGTCCCGATGAGCCAGGTTAGGTTAAATGGTGCAAATAGCAGAGTTTGAGAGAAGAAGGGTGGGCTGTGCTTCCTGGCTGAGCAGTCCCCAAGGATGACAGAGGGTGGCCGCCAGCGGGACAAGCAACAGTTATCCCTCCTGCCCACACGGAACTTTGCTGAAGTCCCACTGCAGATGAAGACCTTTGTTTCCAAATATCCTTGGCTTGTTTTAAAAATGCTCCAAACAGTTTCTCTGATCCAAAGTGCATTTCTTTTTCCCTGCATGTTGCCAAGTAATCAATTCTTGTTTGATCCAAATTCCTTTTCCCTGTTTTCTTTCAGTTTGACCTCCAGATAAATGCACGCAACTCAAGTGCATCAATTAATGGAAAGCATCCACATTCAGCAGCAAAGTAAGTCTTCTGGCTGGTCCATTAGGAGGTACTGATCATGATTGCTAGATAATGGGATTTGTTTCCAGCTAAGAGTATTTCAGGTTTCACCTGCTTTCTTAAATATTTGAGGTGGTGTCCTGGTGTCATTCAGTGTTAGTGAGGTGAAATCCCTGCAAGGATAATTCTCATCCAGCACATTTGCTACTCCCAGAGGCCAAATATTTGATGTGGTGGCCAACCTCAACCCCTCCTGCTCACCTGGCTGTGGTTTGGGGGACAGCACAGGCTTGAGGTCCTTCGCAATAGGTAGGAATGGAAGAAGCCACCCTCTTAGGGGAGAGGTTTGGCACTGCAGGCTCCAGCAGTGTTGTGACACCAAGTCTCTGGACCAGGGAATGAGCCCTGGCTCCTTTTAGCTGCCAGTGAAGTTGTAGTTCTGGAAGATGTGCAAGGCGGCAGAAAGTGAGTTTTGTCTCACTCGTGTTTCAAGATGTTTTTCCCATCTAACCAACGACTAGTACAGAACAAGGGCGAGGGCCAGGGTGTTGCAAGGTTAATCCAGGAGAACAGACAGAGAGAGGATATGGGAACACTGGCATATGGGAGGAGATGCCGGAGGAATGCATCAGCCCCAGAATTGATCAGCTTCTGTGACGAGGCAGGTGCAAGCAAAAGTTTCAAAAGATTATGTGAGAAGCTATTGCCTATCTTGCAATTGCAGATCAGTGTGATACTCTCTAAGGATACATGATGGCATTATTTAGGCTCAAGTGCCAGAAAAAGTGTTTCAGACAAAAAGGCAGCTTTCACAAAAAAAGTGACTGTTTCAGGCAGCTCATTGTGTGAGAACGCTCCACCACACATCAGCAACACCCGTCAGAGGTCTTTGGGAATGAGTCCTCACTGCCGATGCTCACACCTTTCCAGCACTTCATTCTGGTGGCTCTTTTCACTGCTGGGAAGGGTGCTGGGGGCATCCCCAATGCCACTGATGCTGCACTGGCACCCAAAATTATTGATTCTGAAAGGGCAATCATTCACCTTCTCTGGGAGCGGGAATTAGTAGCACTGAAGAGCCATGACAGATATATGGAGAGTGTGGGATTTTCTTACAGTGCTGCATTCCTGGGAAACCATCTTCCACCCGATTTGACCCAAACAATAATTCTTTCACTGGGCTGCCATCAGTGAATGGAGTGGGTTGAACCACTTTCCTTTCTTGTTTTCATTGCAACCCCCCTGTGCAGGTAGTGCCACATCAGCTGTATAAAAACTAAAGTGTCTTTTTTCTGTGGGGTTTTTTCCACCCTGTTTTTCTACAAGAGCAAAAGCCAACATGACAACATTTTGCTGAGCCCTGTTTCTGTCTCTTTTTTATCTATGTAACTGGTGCCAATGGAAACATTATCCATTCTTTCAAACAGCAAGCTGCAGAGGCCAACAAAACACATGTGGCTTGGTTTTATTACATATATATTACATTAAAATCGTATCTACTTGCTTTTTTTCTTCCTTTGATTTTTTAAAACAGTAAAAAGTCACAGGCGTTTGAGGTAAGATTTCAAGATGAAGCACTTTTCTAAGTGTTGTTTTGGTAAGAGCAAAACAAAGAGTAGATTCTCAGCTGCTTACATGGATGTGGCTCCTTTCTGAGACTGGGGATTAGCACCAGGGAAGATCTAGTCTTTTGTGGGTTCAAAGATCAACTCATATAGAGTTTCTGCTCCCTGCGTGTCTTCCATTTTATGGGCAAACAAATGTTATCTATTGTTAGCTCTGCAGACCCAAAAGAAGTATGGAAGGAAAAGCTGGATTGTGTCCCACCTTGTAGCACTATGTTTGTGTCCAAGTTATTAAATAGGTCCTGATATATGTAAGTTATGAGTGGGTTTAGGTATTAGAGATATCTATGTGTGTATTATGATAAATATAAACATGTTACTGCAGTCAGTGAAGCTCTGGCAGACCATCCATCATGCTAAGGGTGAGGTACCCAACCCATGTCCCCTAGTAGTGCCCGCCATGCACCCCAGACATAAAGGTGAGGGAGAGAGGGAGGAAGTGAGGAGGTCCCAAACGTAGAACAGAGACCTTTCCTAGTGGAGCATCGTGTCCCCATAGCAGGAGAAGGAGTGTGAGTCTTTGTACCACACTCCCAGGTAGATGCAACACATTTGTTTTTCAGAAGGCTTCGGCCTTTAAATATCTTTTATGTATTTTTCCAGTCAGTGCCCATGTCTCACTGCTTTGCACTCACTTGGTTGATTGACACTACAAAAGAGACTGGTTCAATGTTGGGGGTTTTATCATGGAAAAGTTAAGCTAATTCAGGGAATACAGGCCGTTCTGCCACTTTTAGCAGGATTCTTTGGCTCTCAAAGGGACGGAAGCTGTTGCTTTCAATTTTGTGTCTGTCTGTGTAGTGTAAGGTCTCCCCTGCTCCTACTCCTGGAAATCTTTATGGGTTACAGCAAGTGATGAGAAGAAGTAGGGATTTCAGTCAGAAATTCAGAAAATCTCCCAGTGAAGGAGTCATCCCCAGCCACCATTGGTGAGGAGGTGCAGCAGGACCTCTGCTGAGCCCTGGGCACTGGGAACAGCAGATTTTAGGCAGCCATTATAATGTATTCTTCAGGGCATTGGTCTTTTTTTTTTTCACGTAACATCTTTCAACTGGCTGAATATTATAACCTTCACAATATATAATTAGTATGCTCCTATAAACACCATGCATGGTTTAAAAACTCCTCTGAGCTCTTGCCCTGCAGCAGAAATACCCTGTAAAGGAGAGTGAAAGGGTTATTTTTATGCCAGAGGATAGAGGTGCTCTGCACCTCCATATGTCATAGGTGAGGATGACTGGATGAGGTGGGAGCAGGGTGGGCGCAAGTCCCTGGGCAGCTGGGGCTGCTGCAAGTAGCTCAGGGGACACTCTGCCCGGCCACCTCCACCAGCCCTTTAAGGCATCAGCAAAACTGCTATTGGGAGTGTTTTTTGACCATTAAAATGCATGTGTTGTATTGTTTGCTTTTGTGAAAGGGCATTTTAAAAGAATCCCAAACATTGAAATCCCCCCGCCGCCAGGTGCATGCATTTTTGACAGACTAACAGAAAGTAATGCACTAGGCAGTGTTGAGGGATTTCTTTTTAAACAGCAATCCCAAACTTTCTGTTGTGTTGTACAAATATTGCCATTAAGCAAAAAAATACTTCTGTATGTTACGGTACAATTTTACTGGTGGGTGTTGACATGAAGTTTCAGCCTTCTATACTGGATTAATATGTGTGATTATATGTAACACATGTAGTAATCAGTGGGGTTTTTTAAATTAATCACATTATTCTTGTTCTGTTAAACGGTCACTGGTTTCCCAGCTAATTGTGAGTATTTTCTTTTTAAGGCATAGATCTTAGACAGTGGGGGCTGCCACCTTCTATTGTAATAACTCTTTGAGCACTCTTCACTGCTTTGCACTGAGGTCTGATGGGCAGCTCACAATCCCAAAGGACTTTGACTCCTAATATGAACTACCCTGGGAAGCCCCAGCGCCGTGGCGGTGTTGGAAAGATGGTTTATAAGCTGTGATGGAGAGACAGAGACATGTGTCTCACTAACTGCTACATAAACCAGTGCTGGCTGTTGTTGATGTTCAGCTAAATATTCCAAGCACATACTGTTCTGGCACTCAGGAGAGGGATGCAGAGGAGGGCGATGGGGCTCAGTGGTCTCCCCACTGCCTGCGAGTTCCATGTCCCCACCATCCTCCCCATGCCTTAGAGGGGGAGAATCCCTCCCTAGCACCCCTTTATGCCCCATCCCAAGTTATCTTTTAATTTTTAATGTTTTCTCTTTTCCCTGTTGCAAATGGACCAAAGCTAACTTCAGCTGAAGATGCCCCAGTGTTTGCATTTGCAGATCCCATGCAGCTTTACATCTGCTTCCATTTTCACTAGAGCCTTCTATTGCAGTTGGTTCCCGGTATTTTGTATCCCAGGCACTGGTCAGTAACCATCATTGACCCAGATGAGCACAAGTGTATTTTCTTGTTGCTGACACTTTGCCTTTCCTCCCTGCTTCTGGCAAGTGGAAGTCTCTCCCTCCTCTTGATCTCTCCTGCATCCTGCCCCTGGTGTGTGCATGTTCTGTGGGGCTCTGATAAGGCAATGTGCAGAGAGAAAAAAATGGAAATTTGAGGGAAGGAGTGGATATTAGCTAGAGTTACAAGGAAATCTGAGACACTGGTGTCATGTCTCTGCCTGCAGAATAAGGCTGCAGAGGTGAGTCAGAGCTAGATACAGGTAGGCACTGCTTCATCCCCCTTCCCAGGATGTTTTGCCAGGAGCAGCAGGAGCAGCATCATGGGCATGTGAGCCAGAGGTGCTGGTGGCTGAGGCTCAGGGACATGAGGCTGACTGGCCAGGCATCTCTGGGGACCGGCCTGCGGCCCCACGTGTCTGCTGCCCTGCACCGCTTCAGCAAAGACCTTGCCCCAATCTGGGCAGAGATACTGGCGATCAAATGCACAGCTCTGTGGCTATGAATAAAACCTCAGCTGTGTGTCATTTTGAAAGACCCTAATTTTAGCTAGCCGGTGCAGTACCTGGCATCGTTGAGGTGCCCCGGTACACATGGATGGCCGTGTTTTTGTCCCTTCACTTGGGCAAACCAGGCATATAAGGGTTTTTTTCTCTGCCAGAGGCTGAGGATGCAGGAGGAAGAGGAAGAGGGAGGTGTGTTTTCTTACGGGGACAGGGTTAAGAGGGCGTAGGTGATGGGACCAACCCCCAGAGCTGCCAGCTCCAGCAAGCCCTTGGTGTTTGGGTTGTCCAGGCGCCCATGGTGGTTCCAATGAGCACACAGTATGACAGATGACCTATTGAAATAATTTCGGAGCAGTGCTGGGGTTGCCAGGACAACCAGTGCTCCCTGGGCTTGCGCCTGGCCATGTGACAGCCGCCTTGACGTCAGCTGGAGGCAGAGCCTGTGGTTTCGGCCGCGCAGCCAAAGCCTTGTGAGAACCAAGTGGATGCTGGATTTATCCCCACCGCCACCGCCGCCGCTGCTGCTGTTTCTCAGGGGCTGCCAGAGCATGGACTATTAAAAACTTGCATTTCTGCAGTGTGAGGTAACCATTTGCTTTATGTTCTCATCAGGTATTTTTTTTTTTCCTTAAAAAAAAAAAAAAGAATAGAAAGTGGCTTTTCATGACTGATATTTTTTTTCACTTGTTTGTTTTGGCTGCAAGTTTGCCTTGATGAACAAGCCCGGCACTATCAGATAAATGCAAAGCAGCTTCCAGTTACTAATTCTGTGTGCAGACTGCAAAGCAGAGTTAAATTTAGGTTAATGATCCATGAAAGGAGAATAAAATGATATTGTTCTCATTTGACACTTTTGGAATATAAATGAACATGAGTAATCCTAGGCTAATGCATTCGCGAGCTAACTGAAATGATGTTTATGTATTGTGTTGATCTGAGCATCTCTACGGTTTTATACCTCTGTTGGAACTTGTAGATTTTTAATGCTGCCCAGTTCAGGCGGGTTTGTACCCAACGTGATCAGCAAGGGGGAAGCCAGCAGCCGATGCAGCTAGGAGCAGCTTGCAATCTGGCTCCCAAAGTTCACATCCTTAAATCATCTTTGTTCACACAGAGTCCCCGCACTCCGCACGCTCCCCGGGCTTGCTGTCCCTCTCCTGGGGCACGCAGCACTCTTGACCGTGTAGTGTTTACAGAGGGAAGGATCAAGAGCTTCCTGAAAAATTATCTGAAATATGTCAAGAGAGCAACATTACTGTAGCTTAAGCTTTTACCGTTTTTCTCATACTTACATGCACGGCTTGTTTTTTGATTTTTTTTTTTCTGTTGTGGGTTGAGAGCAGTTAGGATAGCTAAAAAAAGAACTGCAGCATGAACAGCACCACAGTAATTGAAAAACAAAATGCTATTTGGGTCTTTTTGTAAAAGAGGTAGTTGGATCTGTTTCTATATTGCACTTACTCCAAGGGGGCTGTTGTGGGGAAGGAGATCGCAGGGCTCCTGAAGTTTAGTGCCAGAGCCTGAGTTTGGTTGTGTTCTTTGTTTCCTGGAAAAGTATGCTAGATCATTCTTATCTTCTCTAATTATATGCTCCGGTTCCCTTCCTCCCAAAGTTCAAAGGGTTTATTGATAATGGTAATGATTTTCTAAAGAAGCTGCCACTCTGAAACTGTCACAGAGCTACAAAACAATTCAAAACACAGAGCAGTAAACAATTACAAAATTCTATTAAAATTATTCTAATGTTACCAAATGCAGCAGAATTAATTGTTTCAGAAAGGGATCCACAGCAGAGATTAAAACTGAAAGAACTTCTGTAAGGAAAGTTATGGCTTAATGCTCTGGATTTCACTGCATTTGGCATTGTCAGTAGAGCAACAGGGATAAATGCATCTGAAACCTCAGAACCATTTCACTTGGCCTTATCTCATCTGTTTTTTCCAATTTAACTCTTGTGCATAAAAATGTTGGGGGGGCTGAAATATTTTAAATTTTCTTTATTAAATTCTTCACCTGAAGCCAGCGCATCAGCTCAGGAGGCATCTCGACTCGCTCCTCAGAGATTAGTTTAATGAAGGTTTTGCAGGAGCCTCGCAGCTTCGGTGCAGAGGTGCTGGTACCCCATGGGCAGCGTTCCTGCAGGGACTGGGGCTCTCAGCGTCCTCGCCAGGGCCACCTGCCTGGGCTGGTCTGGGTACAGCTGCTCCCCACCCAGTGTGGGGACCCATATTTTGACTGATGGTGGTCTGTGCCTCCCCACCTGCATGTGACTCCCCCCAGAGTCTGGACAGCAGGGTAGCAGGGCAGAGCAGGGGCAGGAGATCCTCTGAGATCTGCTTGTTTGCCAGCTTACACTGGTGGGGCAGGTCCGGCGCGGGACTGGGGTGTGGAGTATGGGGACAGATTCGAGGTGAGCAGCACCTGCCATTCAAGAAAAACCATTCACATCTGGAAGATTTGGCTCCATGCATATCTGCAGTTGCCTGCTAGGTTTGACTTGAGTCATCAGTCTGGCAGTGATGGTCAGTGAGGGCTGGGGCTTCCCCTCATTCATTTAGGCTCAAATATGGTATCCTGTAGCATTTGATGCCTTGAAAACACCTACAAGGGGGAAAATGGCTAAGGCAGCTTTTGGTCAAGAGCTACCAGTTAGAAATATTTTAGAAATAAGTTCTTCATCTCCAGCTGGAATGGACATCACTTGCTTTAGTGATACTGAGCAAGTCTTCAAAAGGCATTAACTAGTCCTGAGAGAGGAGGATGATAAATTGCTTCATGTTTTACCAGAAAGGCAGCAGACAGTGTGTGAGAATCATCCCAAGGCTGCATGCCTCTGCTCCATGATTTCATGCTCTCAGTTTTGCTGGTCAGCTCTGTACTGAACCCTTTCAACAAACACTTGGATTTTACCTTGGGAGTGTGTGAAGTCACCTGGCAATGTAATGCTATGCATCCCACCTTCTCTTTCCTGCTGTGGTTTCACACTCAAGCCTTTAGTGTGCTCTACCTTGATCTGGTTGAGTTGATAGGCAATGACAATCTAAATTTAGGCTAGAAGCTTAATAATACCTAAAAAACCCTTGTAATGCAGAGGGTTGCATTTTTCAAACAGAATGAGATTTCTACTGTCTTTTTAAAGGTCCTAGCTGCTACTCAAGGCTATATAATTCAAGGCAAAATAAAATCCCCCATATGGAGGGGGGAAATTGTCAGACAGTGGGAATTGATGTAGCAGTATGGAGTTTCAGGCTCTCAAATTACATATTGCAGAAGTTGGTTTCCATCCTGGTAAAAATCATTACTTTGTGCTAATTTAATGTCCTACATCAACATTAGCAACAACTGATTTAAATAATAACTGAGCTGCAGTAGAGATTTGGTACTTTAATCAACAGTTGCTTTTCCAATTAAATGCAGATGTCATGTCTGTGGCACTCTAAATGCAAAATGTAAGCTGACCTGGTTGTTGGTTCCAAGCTAAAGCAACAAAAATTGTAACTCTTTAATGTTTTTGGTAGTCATATTTTAGAAATAGTCTTCCATGGTGAGCCAAAATCTGTGCAGACAGTTATAGTCAGATAACAGTTAAAAAAATAGACTATGTTTTGGCTGTACTTTTGCTGCTGTTAAATTTATCTTCTTAAATAGCAGGGAGTATGAGTTGAGGTTTTGAGAACAGTAATTTTGTAATTATTTTACATGGATCGAATTATTCTGTCATCAAATTTGCATTTCAGACAGCATTACAGTATGAAAATATAATTAGAAACTGTAATTCAGGAATTGCTGAATGTGGTATTTCCCAGAGGAAGCACTGTGAAGAAGCTGCACTCACTACAACTTCAGCAAATGTTGAAATCCTATAGGTGGAAAATGTGAAGGCTGAATTGTAAAGTTCCCCTTCATTCTGTGGTCTCCACACACTGTCAACTTTCTGCCGAACTTCATTTTTTTGTAAGATTCATTTCCACAGAAACATCTGATCATTAAGAGCTGAAGTGCTCAGATCCTATTCTGCTGAATTTCAGTCTGGATGTGCTGATAGTTGCTAAATTGTTTTCAGCCACAAAATGACACTGAGGTGAGGTAAGGAGCTGATTTACACATAGAAAAGCCAGTAAGCTTGTAGTTTGGGCTGAAATGCTGGTTTTAATTTGCCCAGCACCTGGAACTCCCAGCAACGCCTCCTCTCACGGGAGCGAGCAGAGGATAGGTCTCAGTTTAGCTCTGTTTGTCTTATTTTGTAATTCAAGACATTTTGCTGTATATGTTCACAGTGTTGTGCAAAGTTTTAGCTGCATAAATCTCACTGATGTCAATCCTTTAAGTTTTTTATTATTCTTATTATGATCTTTGGCTTATCATAGACATATTAGCTGGAAATGAGCACATCCTTTCTTTTTAGTTGGACTTGAATTGATAAATCCTGTCCAATTTTGTCTGAAATAGACTTTTGGAAAGTATCATCCACGACCAATTTTTCCGACTACCTTGCTGGGGCATCGGAGAGCCCATATGTGAAGCAGATCTTACAATGCACAAAACAAAGCCAGCATTGGGAGGAGTGCAGGACACATTTGATGCTTTGAAGTACCAATATATCTCTCACAGTCCTGCTGAGAGACAGTCTCAGTGCTCCTCCAGAGCAAATGTCAAGGCAGGGCAGGAAAAGGATAATTGTGGACCTGTGAACCCAGGATTGCATGGATATAAGGGCTGGCTGGTGACATGATTCCTAGTTACTTGGGGACACTGACACGCTCAGTGTGCTCTGAGGAACAAGACCATTTTCCTGTCACTGCGCAGAGCCACCTTCTTGCACCCACCTTCATCCAGCCCTGGTACTACGCCTGGGTGCAGGGGAGGACATCTGTCTCATCACTCACATTTTGTGTGATGCATATCCTGCAACATGGGTCTGGTATTTGCAATGTGAAGAAAGAGCAGGAGCTGCAGGCTACTGCTGCAGATGACCTGAGAAGGCATTTTTGTTAGGGAGGGTGCAGTAAGCCAGATTGGCTCTTTATGGATAAGTGACTTTACCTGGGGAGCCCTGTGGAAGTGCTGGTTTGCAGGTGAGGCATGAGCATTCCTGAGCATCACACCTGTGTTTTTGCACATTTACTTAGCAGCTCCAGAGGGACAGGAGACAGTGTTTCAGCTGGCTTTGTCTCTGCGTGGAAGCAGGTGCACGCTGGGGCTGAAAGGCTTTGAGACGGGTTTATACCTGCGACATTTGCCACAAAGCCTCTTAGCAGCACGCTGAATTTCACTGTAAAGAGAACAAGGCCTCAGGAGTGGGCCAGGGCCAGGCTGGCCTGCTGCAGGGACACAATGGACCAGGTGGAACAAGGCAAGTGGGGGAAGGAGAGCCCTGGGCAGGACTAAGTGACCGGGTGATAGTGGGATGAGGCCATGGGCCAGCTTGCTGCTTCTTGGCTGTTCTGCTGTCATTGTTCCTGCACTGCTGTGTTTGCCCCAGCAGGGACCTCTGCTAGTGTTGCCCAGTGTCCCTGGACATCTGCAGTACGGGCCAGCCAACACGTGTGTGAAACAGAGCTGTTGGAGGGAGTTAGGAAAGCAAAACTCTTCCTATGTTAATAGTGATGCTCTGTCATTTTACTGCTGTCTGATGTAAAGGTGGCTAAAAGGGTCGCTCTCTTTGGTGGATGCTGGGTTCAAAACAGGGCTGGAGAAACACTGTACAGGCAATCCTTACACAGTACACGCTGCTGGAGGACAAAGATTTTGTCTTTAAGAGCTTCATACTTGTATTAGAGGAGAGATCAGGTTTTGGAGACATCCAAGATTACACGTACAGAGGTTTTATTAGACAAGCAGATCAGGTAGTTTACAGGCTTTCACTCCAGAGAAGACAAGTTAAAGCTGAGAAAGGTCAAAGTTAGGTTCTTTCCTCACCAAAATCACTTGCTCCTAGAGTAGGCAGATTCCCTGATAGTGCCTCACACAGCCTTTCTGCATCCCCTCTAGGATTGCAAAAACACAATGGATCCAGCTCATTTGAAGTGTCTAACTTCAGCTGAATAATACTCAAAGGGACTTGAGCCATGAAGCAATTCAGCCCCGAGAACCTTTACTCTAAAGAAAATATTCTGCTCATATTGTGTGCATGTTCCTAATGGCAAATCCAAGATGCCAGGGGGAAATGAACACAAAGCCGTTGATTATTTCCACAACGGCTATATGCTTCCTATCACAACACTATTCTTTTGTGCAGAATGGCAGCATGATTGCAGAGTCCTCTTTAACGTTACCATTTTAGCAAGCCCAGGTCCAATTAGAGCAATTATATCTCAGCAGAAGCACTGTCTGTCGTCCTCTGGACCTGCCTGTCAAGTGTCCTATTCATAGCTGTTTATCTTGTGTGAGATTTTTCACATAAAGTCATTCTGACCCTACTAAACAGTCTCATCTGAAGGGTAGCCCGCATTTTTGTAGACTTATTTCACAGGCTGATGTGAACAAGAAGAGTAGAAAATCCCAGCTGGCTGAGGATGTATCTTTCAGAATCACCACAGTCTCCTTGCTGGAACATTATTGGTGATTTGACATAGTACGCAGATTTCACTTTCAGTTATTTCACTTCGCCCTCCTTTCAATTACTTTACTGCTAAAAATTGAGAATATTATCAGAATCTGATGTTCTCCCTTGCTGCATTGGAGGGTTTCCTTAATCAAAATCCCCAATGTGAGTTGCAAGGCATGTAATATTTGACAGCACATGATGTTAAACTACTTACAGATCTGAGGTCTGTGTGGGACTATCTGGTCACTGAATTATTAACAGCCACTGGTTAGTGAGCACTTCTGAAGAAAGATTACCTACATTTACTTTACCTCTGCTGTCAGAGCCTGGTGAAGGAGATGAGTGATTCCTGCAAAGGAAGTTCCCCTTTTTCCCACTAAGGTAAAAGCTGAGAAGCAGACCTCAGTGAAAGGCAGAAGTGCCGAGACTTGGGAAGGTCAGGGGCAGTGGAAAGAGGAACTCTTCCCTTTCTAAACAAAAACCAGATTTTTATTTTCTTATAGTTCTCCTGGAAGGAAAAGTCCAGGGAGCAGTTCTTGGAGTCCCCTTCCTGAAACAGAACAAACTGTTTCCTGGAAATTCAGAAATGAAAGCCTGTGAAAGAGCAGCTCCTATCCCTGATACTGGCTCTGTGGCATCCATGGAAGTCCCAGCTGACATGCACAGCAGCACTCGGGCAGACCAGTGTCACTTTAGGAACTGAAAACAGACCTTAGTCGTTCTTCCTCCTGCATCATCAGGGCAGCAGCTCCACCACATTTGTTTTGTATTTTGAAAGGCAGCCAGTTGCTTTTGTCAGGAAGACCTGAGGACTCATGTGCAGTGGTGGCCCAGATGTCACCTGTGCCTTCCCTTGGTGCAGTATGCCACACGGGAGAGCCATGCCAGTATTGACCAAGGAGACCTTGCAGATCTAGTCACGCTAGTGGCAAGGATAAATGAGAGCTGATGAAACATCAGTGTAACATGTTCTGTGCCAGGTCCATGGGGTCTTGGTGAATTTGTGAAGTTTCTAATGTTTACCTGGATCTGCACCCTTGGCAGATTCAGTTTCTTTTCTTGTAGCAGTGATAGCTTTTTCTCTGAATGACAGGCAGTCAGCTGCTCTGCAGAGTTAGAGACCCCCACTCGCCAAGTTCACATAATGCTTGTGATGTCCCAATTAGAGAAATACAACTCTTTCAGAGATAGCAAAAGGTGACAGAAGTGCTAGTAGGGTGACTGCTTGTCTGACTTTTGCTCTTTTTATTAGACACTGGGAACCTTGCAAAAACCCCCATCTCACTTACTTCAAAGTGTCTGATTAAAAATTGAAGTGTATTTTGCTCTTAGTTCACTGTGTGTCAGTTTTTAGCAACACTGTGGTGTTGCTTCTGTACTGAGAGCCTGTAGTAAAACACAGCTTTCCTGAGCATGGCTCTCACCATGCTTGCAGATGGCATTCCGGGCAAGGTGGTGGAGAGCAGCTGGGAGAGAAAGGGTTAAAACAAGTCATGGTTACCAGTTTGAGGTTACCAGTATTTCAAAAATAGCAGCTTTTCTTTTGTTTGCTGAGTTCTCTTGCTTTTCCAGTGTTGTTCCCATTATTCATTTCTTTCCCAAAATAACATTTTTAAGCAGAGGAATGGCTTGAGCAGGGAGCAGAGGGGACCCGCAGCCCAAGTGGGACAGCTGCAGGCTTTCCTGCATCTGCGCCAAGGGGGCTCTGGCCTGCCCTGGACTGCTAGTGACAGACTACCAGGCAGGTGACAATTCCACCTATTTGAAGCAATTTTGCCTCCTCAGCAGCGAGCCTGTCAATTCCTTCCTGACAGCCCTCAGCAGTGCTCCTTGGGGGTGAGCTTTGGGTTTGCACAACTTGCAGAGAAACATTTATTATTCTTTTAAAGGGGAAGCCTGAACAAGTCCAGATGGCTTCCAGCTACACAGGGGATGTGCTTGTGGCCAGTGCAGTGGGAAGGTGCCCTGGCAATTGGCATCCTCCTGCTGTCCAGCATCTCTGTAGCCCAATTTTACCAGAAGAATCTCTTGCTGGTGGATGCTCCTTTGAAGGACGAGGAGGGGAAGCCTCTGGGAAAATAAGCCCCAGGGAGCCTGTCCCAGTGATGCTGGCAGATGCCACTGAACCAGGATGCAGCCCCAGCCCTTGGGGTGCCGCAGGTGCCTCATCCTTTTCCCTAGGGAAAGCCATCAGGGGCTGGCTGAGGACACCCCTCTCTTGTCCCTCACGGTCAGGCACACAGCCAAACACCACGAGCGCCAGAAACAGGTGCTGGCAGCCTTCCCCTGGGGGCATGTGTGTGTGTGTGGGGGGACAGTGTAAAAGAAGCCCTGAGAGGAATTAAAATTTAAATGCTCATGGCAGCAGCTTGCTGTTGCCAAGTCCCAGCAGTTCACCTTCACTTTGGCTGGCTGGTTGCCCAAGTGCTGAGTGGGAGAAGAGGAGCATCCCATCCTCACTGTAGACCAGCCAGCCTTCCCACAGCCCTGGTGGGAGGATGGAGAAGAGCTGCTCCCCGCTGTGTGCAGGGGCATCGGCATGCAGGACCCCCCAGCTCTACCTGACCGGAGCCAGCAGCATCTGCCTTTCTGTGGAAAAGCCCAGAGTCATAGTGAAAGGCACTGCATGAGAAGGTGGCCAGACCCAGATGAGTCACAAGCCACTTGGACAGATGTTGTTGCCAAATTCGAGGTGCTGGGAAGCCGGATTGACCAGTACACGCCCCGTCTCTGATCTGGGGTCTGTAGTAACCCCAGCAACGGGTTTGCTTAGTGCAGGCAGAGGCTGAGCCCACTGGGGCTGGCATTTGGGGTGCAGGGGTAAAGCCTACCAAGGTTGGTAGTCAGAGGTACAAGGGCTGGGCCCCGCTGGGCCTGGCATTCAGGGGTACCACCGACATGTGTGAAGATCAGCGTCCATTGCAATGGAGAGCGGGACCTACATATTTGCAGCATGAGAGCAAGGCTCTGAACTCTGTATTGCTTCCAGCAGAAGGCTGCAAAAATCAGGCAGAAGCCTGGGTGCAGAGCTGTGATGGAGATGACTTGCTCCTCACCTGCTTATGTCACTGGAGAGCGCCAGGACCAAGCAAACATCATCCCCCAGTGCCCTTCTCCCCAGCCAGGTCTTCCACTGCCCTTCTCACCATTCCCACCTCCGCTGGCCCTTCCTGCTGGCACTTTTCCCTTGTGCTCAGCAGCAGTGTATTTGTCCCTCCTTGGCATGCCAGTACAGCTCCTTGGTCTGCAAGTGCCCTAAAACCCCATCAGATCCCCAGCAAGCCCATCACAGAGTCCAAGGCCACTTGTAGAGCACATCCCAAATGATTCGGACCTTGGGCGTAGTTCATAATCCCCTCTCAATACCCCTTCCCCACCAGGTAAGAGCTTGCTTCCCCCAAGCCTTGATATTTCTTATTTTAGCATTAACATTCAAATAGGTGACAGGCTATCTGGTTTCCTGAGATACTGGCTGTGTCTGTACTGCATGAAATAGTGAACGTCCCCAGCACCAGAGCTTAGTGATCAAAATTGTTCTCTGTCCAGAGCAGTCACTATCCCAGTTTTGTTCCCAGCTAATTCATATCCTCTCAGCTGGTGCCTAAGCCCAGTCTGGGTCCTAGCCTTTCCCACTGGGTCAATTCCATGGGGCAGATGGCACACAATCACGCTTGAGGAGGGTGTTAAGTTCAGTAGTATGCACGAGGGAACTTCTGTGCCAGTTGGCCACTCTACTGAGGAATGCACCCAAGTGCATTTGCTTCCTAGCCACGGGTAATGTGGTAAAGGTTATCATGCATAACTGGGTGGGAATCCTTGGGAAAAAGAACCTTAAAAATAGATAGTGCTTTTTCTGAAGCCCAGGGCTGGGGAGAGTTCATGAGCTGAAAGCTCTCACCACAGGCAGCAGCAGGAAACCAGCCCACTGGAGCATGACAAAAAGGCTGGCAGCTCCAGTCTGTCAAACAAAGCAGTGGGTTTTTAATAGGACCAAAGCGGAGGAAGTGAGGAACATGATGAGAAAGAAGGATAAAGAAAGACCTTTGGTCTATAGAGAAATAAGCTATTTACTCAGTTATCTGTATAGAGAGACTTTACCATGTACACTGCTCACCTGACTCTGTACAGAAGTTTCTTTCCCCCATGTGTGGGTTTGATGCTGATTTTTTGTTGTTCCTTGGTACACGCACTTCATTCTGCCTGGTTCAGTTTGAATCCTTTTCTAGTTCACAATCCATTTATTTTGAAGATGTGAAAATTACAGAGGTGAATATCAGTACTACACCCCTTCTGCTCCACAATTTCTCCCAAATGAGTAGATTGTCATCATCTGTATTAAACTTCTCAGTGAGAGACCAACAGGATCCACTTCTCCGATGCTGTGTTGTGCCTAATATCTGGTTTCTAAACCCTCCCTTGCCTGAAGCGAGCACAATGTGCTGCACAATGCTGCCGCAGCTCCCCAGCCCCATGGGCAGCACTGCATCTGCCATGATGTCCTGTCAAGTATTTAGTATTTTGCTCTTCCAGAGGAAAGCGATGTCCAGGTGCTCTGTTCATAAAGCTTCAGAGTTGAAGGAAGTAAAAAGCGAAGGAGATTTCTGAATGCAGTTTTCTCCCAGTGCTTCTGTTTTTGCTGAATTCAACCTTTATGTTTTTGACATTGGAGCATAATGTCAGTGGGGTTCGATGGAGCTAGGAGAGCATTTACCTATGTCCTTGCCTGTAGCTTTTTGAGCAGATTTGGTTGTTTACATTACTTCCTCTGTTAGACAATGGAGTGTTTTCCGCTTTTCCTAGATGTCCCAGTCATATCCAGCTACCTGTGTCTCTGTTCTGGTGCAGTAGCCTCCCTGGGGACACTGCTGGCCGTGCTGCCAGCGGGACAGGACTCATCTTCCCCTTTGCTGTGTGCTGGAAATGCAGCTCATTTATCAGATGCCGAGTGGGGGTATGTTATGTCACTAGGTAGAGGGCAAAATCCATCACACTGGGACTATAGGCTGGGGTCCTCATTGAAACCCCTCCATGGACTCACTGGTAACCCCAGGCAAATCACTTCACCTCAGTGGCTGTCTGAATCAAATGAACACAACCACAACTATGATATCTTGGCAGATACTTTCATGGAAGCCGTGGCATGGGACTCTTTGATATTACTTGCAGCTTTACATCAAAGTCCTGCAGAGCACGAGGATATTGTCTGGGATCTTTTGAACAGTGGAGTTTGAACAGTAAGGCAGGACCCCAGCTTTTAGTAAAGTAAGACATGGGCATGACTGTACGAAAGTGTCAAGTTTTCCCCTTCCACTCCTAAACAGAAGTTGCTGTGCTAATATTGCTCCAAATAATAGAGGGGATTTAAGAACACTAGCATTGAGTCATTTTTTCGGAGTCATTGAACGTGTTTTAATCCTTATTAGCCTTGAGCAATTGTCTCCCAGTGAGCTCATGGAAGGACAGGTGTAATTCAAGCTCTGTCCTTCACAGCCTGCTGTGCAGTTATAGCTACACAAGGGCTCTTGCTAGTGAAACAGAAATATGTCTTTCTAAAGGAAAGGTCAGCAACAGCAAATACTTTTTTTTTTACAAAACTGAACACCAGTGTTTCTTCCGAGCTTCATTAGATAACAGTAAAAACTTTTTAAACTTCTATTAATCTACAATGGCTCTAATGTACAATTCCTTGACACTGTCCATTTTTAACCAAAATGTGATCCTGTTTTAAAGCACAGTGATTTCATCTGGTAATAAAAGCCCATTCAACTGTCTGTGTGTTTCATCAGTGTTTGCATTCTGTATTCTGTATCATATTTTGCATTTTGCTGCATTCTTTCTGCTGAAGAATCAGTCTTGTCCAAATTGCCACTGCTCAGCTGGACATAACTCATTATTCTTTACTACTTGAAGTTGGTTTTCTAATACTGCTGGTGGGTAATTTTGGCCAAGATTTCACAGCATCCTAAATTTGTCCATGCAGAAAATACAGTGACAGGCTTTTCTCCCAGTCATTGCTGAAATCCACCCCCCAGCCCATTGCAGCGGCTTACGATCACTGCCTCTCAGATGTCTGGCACACATGGAAGTGGCACTGTTGGGTGACATGTTTATTACTTCAGGCCTTGAAAAGTTCTGGGTATTTTGATGGTTTGTCATGTCTGTTTAAGTACATTATTCCTGAAACTGCTCCTCCTCCAATCAATAAAAGACTCCATAAAATTGTTTAAACATATTAAGAAAAATGTTATTTACTCCAGGATTCTTTATTGTATTTCATTACAAGCCACTGAATCAAATATACAAAGAAGAACACTTATATATAAGTGGACAAAAGGAAGTTCTACACTACATTCCCAGTGAGCAACAATCAGCAACGTGCACCTTCTCCATCTAATGCAGTTACAAAATTTGATTATATTTGGTGTTTTTAACAGGAGTAGAGGTTAACTATATTACACAACCCCTGAGAGAAATTGGCATCAGTTTAATTTGTTGGGTATTGTGGTATTGGTTCTGTTCTCAGCTATTTTTTCCTGCCCTGAGGAAACTCATGAGATAGCCAAAATGAGCCAAAATGTGGACAGAGAGTTCAGATGATAGCTGTTGATCTCCCCATCTCATCTCAAACCAGTTTCACTACTCTTGGTGCTGTGCTCTGGAAGCTCATCAGATAGCAGGTGGTGTTCCTCTCCGCTTGCAGACCCATGCGTGACTAGTTTTTGTTTTATAAAAGTGAAGTGCCTTGGTGTCATTCATTACTGTTTTGTACTTTATTGCTCTTTCAAATCCTGGGCAATTTTCAGAGGAGGAAAAGAGAAAACTCAGTCCAAGGTGGTGTCCTAGAGCAACAGCTCCCTTTCACCTGTGTTCTTTCCCATTAAGTGGACAGCTGACGACTCGCATACAGGTTGACCTCTTGACTATTTACATAGAAGCACCTGATAGCTAAACAGCAGAATCAAACACCTCCTGTATCCTGCAGCATTCGAAGGATCTGTGTTACTGCAAGAGCAGCCTTCCTTAAAACTGTCATTTATAATATTTGAAACATAGAAAAGATACATCAAAAGGTGAATATTATGCAGTTACCTAAAGTACTTTCTGGCCATGAATATCTGAGGGTCATTTGTCTCCCTGTGGAGGAATAGGTGTGCTGAGGGAGGAAGAAGGCCCAGCAGCAAAGCAAAACAGGATGCAATGCTGGAGATGCAGGATCAGAAAGAAAGCAGGGATGCAGGACTGCAAAGGCTGAGCAACGAAGCAGCTCCTGTGCACCATGGCCATGGGAGCACCCATGTGAATTCAGAGTGCTGCTTCAGGAAGGTAATAAGCAGAGGGGTTCCTCCATGTCCATCATGGTGTATCTTGGAGGCAAGCACAGGACAAGGTGCCTCCCCACTGTCACAACTGAGAAGTCCTGGACGTGGCCTGGAGCAGAAGGATGGCCATCGGGGTGTTTAAGTGACAACAGCCTTTGTGCCCTGGTAGGGTTGGGCAGTGCCTGATGAGAGTCTATCCTGTGCTGGTCCCCCTGTACAGTTCCTGCCAACCCAGGAACCTTGAAAACCAACCCCAAATGGTCCAGGACCACAAGACTAGCTGATATGAAAAGCCATACAGATGTTTTAGAAAATTCTTTCCTCTCTCTTCCTGTGTATCAGTTCAGTCAACGCTGAAATGCAGCTGTCACCCAATAATCTTTGTAAAGTGGTCAGAGGTCTTCAGATGAAAAAGCTATGTGATATTAATAAGTTACTATGTTCCCTATAGGAGACAAAGGGATCACATTAAAGACGGGAAACTTTGTAGAAAGTGTGAATTGCTCCATCAATACTGAATAGAAACTGGGAACATGATTCACTTCCAAAGAAAATGGAAAACTTGCTGTTTCGCAGATTTGGACAACATATTCTGCTAATCATCTTGACTCCAAGGTTAAGCCCAACCAGCTCTGAATTTTACTGAGGTTATTTGTAAATCTTGGTGTCAATTAAGATTTTTGCAATAATCATATTGCTGCTCTTAGTGCTCTCTGATGTTTGAATTGACAGAACTGGCCGGCTCTCCTGACCTGTCTGCTGTGTCCTGGCACTTGCACATCTGCTTGTATAACCCTCCGCTCATATTCCTGCTACTCCACATCACTGATGTGCTGTGGTAGGAACTTACATACTTCAGAGGAAGACTGGGATATCGTAAACACATTTACTTAACCTTACTGCCTTTGGCTCTCCTTGTGGTAATCCTTTATGCCAGAAAGACTCTGCCTGCTGTAAGAAGCACACTTGGTTTTTAGGATGCCATTTCTTTTCCAGAGGAAGGCAGGACAGGAGGGGACCTCCTGAATCATCCAGTCCACTACATCATATAAACACTATTCGTGGATTTTTCGAATTCCTTTTTCACATGAGCTAGGCCATTTGCCTTGTGATCTTCAGAGAAGGCTGTTCCACAGACTTCACTGCGCCAGTGGTTAAAGATTTGCTTCTCATTCCCAGCCAAAATTTATTCATGGCTAGTTTATACCCATTTGTTCTTGCGCCAGCATTGTCCTTCAGTTTAAAGAGCTTTTCTCCTTCCTTAGTGTTCACCCCCTCTGATGTATTTATAGACTACAACCATATCCCCTCTTGGCCTTTCTTTAGCTAGGCTAAACAGCCGAGTGCCTCTGGTCTCCTCTGAGAGCACAGGCTTTCCATTCCCTTATTTGGCTTAACAGCCTTGCTCTGCTGCCACTGCGGGCCAAAATCCCTTTTCCTGAGCATGCTTTCCTGGCCACGTGCTACAATAACCCAGGTGAGCCCTCGTATCTCCAAACCCTTGTACCACCTGCTGTATTTTCATGAATAGCATTGGTACTTCTTCTGCCCCAGACTCTGCAGATCAGTCTCAGCAGGTTCATTAGAAAGCATCATTTGTCTCCTGCAGGTCACGTGATGTTGTTTTCCAATTATCTTATAACTATATAAGATAATAGAATCATAGAATCATAGAATGTGTTGGGTCAGAAGGGACCTCTGAAGATCATCTAGTCCAACCCCCTTACAATAAATAGGAACATCTCTAACTAGGTCAGATTACTCAGAGCCCTGTCAAGACTGACCTTGAATGTCTCCAGAGATGGGGCCTCCACTACCTCTCTGTTCCAGTGATCAACCACGCTCATATTAAAGAACTTTTTCCTAATGTCCAGTCTAAATCTACCCCTTTCTAGCTTAAAACCATTACCCCTTGTCCTGTCACTCCAGACCCTTGAGAATAGATCTCCCCCTGCCTTCTTATAGGCCCCTTTCAGGTATTGGAAGGTTGCTATAAGGTCCTCCCAGAGTCTTCTCTTCTCCAGACTGAATAGCCCCAACTCTCTCAGCCTGTCTTCACAGGAGAGGTGCTCCAGACCTCTGATCATTTGCATGGCTCTTCTCTGGACATGCTCCAATAGGTCCACATCCTTCTCATGCTGGGGGCTCCAGAGCTGGACACAGTACTCCAGGTGAGGTCTCACCAGGGCAGAGTAGAGGGGCAGAATCACCTCTCTTGATCTGCTGGCCACACTTCTTTTGATGCAGCCAAGGAAGCGATTGGCCTTTTGGGCTGCCATTGCACATTGGTGGCTCATGTCCAGCTTTTCATCCACTAGTACCCCCAAGTCCCTCTCCACAGCGCTGCTTACATGTGGGGATTGAGAGCTCTTGTCCTCTATGGAAAGTATCCTTAAAGATCTGCCAGCTCCGCTCTGCTCCCTTGTCCCTGAGCACTGTTTCCCAGGGTGTCCTATTGACTAACTTCTTGAAGAGCTGGAGGTTTTATTTCCTAAATTTTATGGTCCTGACTTTGCTTTTTATCTGCCTCATACCCCTTAGGACAGTGAACTGTACTAGTGCATGATCACTGCAGCCCAGGCTGCCCCCAATCTTGATATCCCTGATGAGTTCACTTGCATTTGTGACTATTAGGTCCAATATCACATCCCCTCAAATAGGGCTGTCTATTTCTTGCTTTAAGAAGTTGTGATCTAGGCAATCTAGGAATCTCTTGGATTGTCTTGGATCTTCAGGTCTTCCTCCTGCTCCATCATTTCTAGTTTAAAACATCAATTCTTCCTACTGGTCTCTCAGAAACTGAGCTTTGTAATAAAGAAGTTCATCATGTTGCACTATTCCAGTGCTAAATTCATCCCATTCTTCTTGTGTGGTAGCTTGTCTGTCCAGCTGACAGTGTCTCTCACCTTGGTGTCATTAGCAACTGCACTGCTTTGAGATTATGCATCATAGTCATTAATGAAAATGTTAAACAAGATCTATCCCAAGACCCATCTTTGTAACTACTTTCCACCTGAGATTTTCCTTTTAATTTCAACCCATGGTCCTTAAAGAGGAAGTATCTGTCTGACTCTGTCCAGCACATCCCCCCATAGGAATGATTTACTTTGGTTTTGCTTAAGTGATTTTAAATTAACCTTTCTGTATACATCTACATATCCATTAGAAACAAAAGCTTCTGTGCTGGTTTGAAAGCTAGTGCACACAGACTTTCTACAAGGTTTCCATATAAGGTCAGTTCTGCCAAGAAAATTCAGTTCTAACCTCTAACATTTCTACTACTTCATTCTGAGATCTCTCTTCAGCAGGACTTGCCAACTGTGGTGCTCAAGTCAGGGTGTTAGCAGATGTGTTTTGCTCTGCTTCAGTCTCCCAGCTGCTTACGAAGCCAAATTCATGATTCAAATGACTAAACTCATTATTCAGGCTTAGTACACTTTTTTCATGGGAATTTGGAATGGGGTGAAAATTCTTTTGTGCTCTGGCCTGTGTTCCTCAGATCTTGGCCTGTAGAGGGATAGCAAAAACAGTATTTGTATCCTTTACATTCAAAATGGGTGAGACTATAAATATCTTGTAGTTCTAAAATAACATTCCTGATAGTTCTTCAATTAGAACCACAAGACTTCTCACCCAATATCTCCGTGCAATTTGTGACAAAGATAGGACTGTCTTCTTTTCTTTTTTGTGTGAAAGGATTTAAAGACTTTTGGAGAAGTTGGCGATGACATCCCACAAACCAAAGAACAGAGCTACTTCTCTTTTAGGCTCAAACAAATCAAGAGAAGAGAAATTACTGAATATTTGGCTGCCCTTTTGATGACAGGAAAAGCAGTCCTTGCCTTCCTTCCTTTGAACAGTTTAGGTTTTGGATGTGTTATCAGCTAGTTTTTCTGAATGTGTTCTATAAATGAGAACTGAATAAATTTACCTTTAAAAAGAGAGGAAAAAGCCTTCAGAAATATCAAATCAGTTTAGTCAAACTTGTTCCCTGCATTATAATTTAGCCTTCTTTTTAACATTAGAGCATTCTCTGGTCTGAAGAATAAGCTTTCACCTTTGCATATTAAGGGCTGGCTGACAAGCCTTCACCCCATGCCTACATCTGAGATGTTGTAAAGCCAAGGACCAGATACTCCCATGGCACTCCAGACTTCTTGCCCACTCAGTGGACAGTTAATCCTGGCTGCAGCTCTAAGAATCATTGATTTGAGGATTTGTCTGCTGAGAAATCAGGCAGAAAAGGCTTTAATTTGGCATGAGGTTGCATTTTCTAGCTCTCTTTGCTAAAATGAAAGAACTCCACAACAACAACAAATTATATAATTCAATTTGACACTGGATGTTGAGCAAACTGAGATTGCGCTCTCCTCAAGCAGTTTTGTGAAACTAGCCTCCAATATTTCTGTTTCTGCCTGAAATCAGCACGTGAATTTGGAGTTTGCTCAGTCACTCTCAAGGCTCTGGAGATGGTATTGATTAGATCCATAGCTTGTACGGAGACTGATAAATTCAGGTTTCTGAATCTGGAGTTAGATACTTACTGCTTTCTATAGGTAAGTAACATGGAGAGTTTGGCATTCAATCGATCACCTTCTGAGCTGCTGCCAAAGGATGTAACTTGGTAAAAGTTGTTTCTAGATTCAAAGCATCTACTGTGTACATACACACATGCTCTGACCCAGTCCAACCCTCTTACTCTGTCGAGGCAACACTAAGGGCTGTGAATATCTAGCAGAGGATCCCTTCCACCAAGCTAGCTCCCTGCTGACCTGAACCCAGCAGAGGGAATGCTTTTGCTGATCTCTGCCTCTCCTGTCAATACAGGACAAAGGCTGAAGATAAGCAGAGCCAAGCCACTGGGTCCACAGCACATATAGAGCTCTTGGTATCAAAGATATCCCTGGGAGCTTCAGACCCCAAGCCACTGCACCAGCTAGTGCAGAGTCACAGTGGGCAGACAGGTGTCTGGAGCCAGGTTTCTCCTCTCCTCTCCTCAAGCATAGGGAGGGGACTGTACCAGCCTGGAGCTGCTTATCATCTCAAAGGGAAGACTGAATTCCTTGTATCTGGCAATCAAGATGCAGGCAGTTGCTTTATTGACAGAATTAGTTCATATTCCAGTCCATCGTGTTTACAGATAATGCACTCTGAGATTAAACTACTGTAGCAATAAATTTGCCAACCTAATTTTAAAAGATAAAAGCTCCAGTGAAGTGAGGCTTCATGGCACACTCAACTCTATGTGATTTCCAGTGCTTTGGAGGAGCAGGCAAGAAAACCCTCCCTCAGGTAGCTCCTCCGTGCTTCTAAACTCTTCCTCCAAAAGCAAATCTTCCACTAAAGCACTAAAACTCCCCTCCCTCTGGATACCAGCATCTGCTGTCACCCTTTGCAGCTCACATGAAGGGTCGTACAGAACACATCTTGGAGAAGCCCTTCGAGCAATATAAGGAGTGTTGTCCTGCATCGGGGAAGACCTGTCCTCCCTTGCCCCCTACTTCCCCACTCCTACAGCGGTTTCTGACTGCCCTCTTTTCTACGTGACTTTTGGATAGCTGCAAGCACCACCAGTCCATCCCCCGTATCTCTTAATGATCTGTAAACAGGGGCAGCTTCTGAGTACTGGTAGTGCAGGAGATGTTGATTCCCCCAGGGTATTGCAGTTCAGCAGGGAGAGGTGGCACCAGAAGGAGGAGGGAGAGAGCAGCCTATGGCATGATGGTGCTGAGCAGACACCTGGTGTATCTGTTTCTGCTTTGTATCTGTTTCGAGGTGATGGATGGCTGGACATGCTAGGTGTCACACAAGGTCAGATGGTGTCTGGGATTGCTCAATATCTTCAGGCCTCCTGTGGCACCAATTTAGGGATGGATACTGCAGCCAGTAAGGAAAGCCCCAAGACTGGGTGTTTCAAGCTGGATTGGAACTCAGACCTCAGAAGAGGAACTGCTTAACTTGTCCAGCTCTGCAGCCTCAGTGATGGGAATGGCTCTACCACAGTGTGGCCAAGACCTAGGGAAAGAGGTGGCTGCATGTGCATGGGGCAACTGTGCAAAGAGGCAGGCAGATGTTTTGTGTCCCCTGCACCTCAAGGCATCACAAATCTTAACAGGTCATTGATCTTCACTCATGATTGAGCTGCCTTGTGTTGCTAGTGGGACCAGGGTTTCTTATGTAACTTAACAGAATTAAATTTTTCATCTGGCCATATGGCAAGGTTGGCATTGTTAGAAACCACAGGCATGAAGCTCACATAATGTTGGTGGCAGTAGCTTTATTTCTTTTGGCCCTGTTAAGGGAATTCATAAGCTACACCAAACTTTCCCAAGCATTTGGTTGTCTTCATATATGAAAAGGCAGTGTTTACATCCCAGGCTCTAACAATGTTCTTGGTATGTGGCAGTATAATATCATTTTAAATAACTGATCTGGACAAAAATAAATCCTTGGCTATGTTGTCTTCTTTTATGAAGGCCCAAATGTATGATGCCCTGAACAGTGTGCTAAAAGCATTGTCAGCAAGGTGAGAGTAGCATCTTGTTAACTTGGAACCCTCTGGGTAAAAATACACATTGCTGCTATATAACCAAAATCCAAGTAGATTAGCACTGTTTGTGCTGAGTGCTTACAATTGCACTGTAGTTCAAAGGGAAATCCCACAAAAATTATAACTTTTTCGGGCACTCCTGTCCTGTTCATGGCTGTTGCCTGCACAGAAAGCTGTTGTAATCTATTTACTTGCACCAGCTTCACAACTGGCCTCCAGCCAGCTTTCAACCCAATTCTAGATGGGAACCTCAGTTAAGGTTTTCAGGAAGCCTTCAAAAATACCAGTTGGTAGTTTCAGTAGGGCTCACCAGGACCAGCTCCTCGGGTCTTCCTTTGCCTGCTTATTTTCATATCTTCTAGGTATTTCACCGTGTGCTCATTTCAAAGGGAAGTGTTTGCAGTTTTAATACCAGTGCTGATACTAGGTGGTTGCATGGAAAAATATCTTTTGCCAGGACTCTTTGGCCAATACGCGCATTGTTTACAAGCTCCTGGTTGAATGAATTGTCACACAGGTACATAAAACACTGCACTCAGAAGCCCTGTCCTTCACTACTGGCTCGTGGTGCAAGCGGTTTCAGTCATCCTGCACAGCTCCTGGAGCTAGTTCTCAGCTCTGTGTGCAGCACATGCGTATTATCCCCCACCACCTCTGCCTCAGCTTGTCCTGCCCCTCTCTGCTCTTACTTTTGTTTTGCTGGGCTTCATTTGACTAATGACCTTCTTCTTCTCCAATTGTATGTGCTTAAGGAGTTGAAGTGCCTGGTGGGATGCAAGGTGGAGTGGACTATCCAGACCGCAGTCCCCAGGCAGGAGTGCTAGAAGAAACACTGGAAACAGTAGGGCAGTGAGCAGGGTTTGATGAGGGCAGGTGTTTTTGAGGAGTCTCATCAATTTCTGTCAGTTCTCCCTTGGCTAAGCCAAGGACCTCTCCAGATGTAGTTGTCAGAATCCTCCAGAAATCCTGCTTGTAGCTGCTGGGCTTCACTGTGGTCTAAGCAGCTATCATATCACTTATCTAAGGGAGGAAGTTCTGGCCCACTTCCATCATGCTACATTGCCATTTTCCACAAAAGTATTTACCATCAATTGCTCCAACTCACTGCTGAAAAACAGCAATTTTTCTTCCTTCAAGTAAGAGTGAAGCATCCAAATGTAGCACTTGAGCCACAGCATGCTTTTATAAATGGTAGTTTCTTACAATGAATATGCCACATGCATACAAAGAAATCATAACAGAGGGACCACCACACACATCAAGGCTTGATTGTAAACTTCCAGCTCTGGGAAGAAGATGAGCAGTCTTTATGTTGAATTATGACTGCAGATACTTCCTTTTTCCTAAGCTAGTGTCTGTTACCATGACCACAACCTTCAGAATTTTCTGGCTATTTTACAGTCGTAAATAGGACTGAAGGAGAAGATGTTTAATTACATTCTTCTTATTCCATTCACTAAGGTACAGCTGACATTTTAGTAGTCTTCTGTAAAAAAAAAAAAAAAAGGTTTTTTTGTTTATTGTTTTCCTAGAGAAAAATAGCAGAAGTTAATTAATACATGCCAGCATGCACTTTGTCTACAACTTCCAAGCAGAGGTGAGGAAATCGGTTTCTTTACATCTTAAAGACTGTATATTAAACTGGCATTAGCAGCATGAAGAGGTGAAAGCCACAGTGCAGAAAACAGACCAGGAGCTTCCAACTCTTGTCCTGACCACTCGTGGCCTCAAAGAACAGAGTATGTCCTTTGAATTGGCTGGTTTCCACCCAAAGAAATACTGTTGAGCCAGGGTCCCTTTCTCTGTGTATTTGTACATCACCTGCAGTCCTGCACAGGCCCTGCAGAAGCTCCTGGGTGTTGTGGCTATAGGTACACTCTCACCATCTCCACTCTGTGGCCCAGCCTCTAAGATTTATCAAATCACAAGACCTTGCACGAAGCTTCTTCTCCACTGCATCATAGCACTTCTGGTTTGTGAAGAGAGATAACAATTACCCAGACATTGCTCAGTCGACAGGACTGCAGTGCATGCAGACCCTTAGGTCTCTTGTGGGCCACTCTTCATCCTCTTTACTTGGTCATTACCACACAGTGTCACAGTGTAGGAGATCTGTTCATTGAAGCTTTCTCGACAGATAGCTGTCCAGATAGAGTTGCCAAATATAGACTTGCCTACATTTAACATCTTGTCTTCAAATTGTGGCTGAAGTGCTGGGGCCTGAGGCATGGGCCCCAAATTAAAGATGACTTATGGATAAATCACAACCTAACAGTGTGTTTTGTTTCCCCAACTGGTTTCAGGCTCCAGAGGCAGAACCTGGCCCACCTGTGTCTTTGTGGCCCTGCCCTCTCCCAGGTGGTTGTGGTTGGAGTGGTGGGTGAGGCCAGAGCTATATCAACCAGGAACCAAGCAGTTAAAGAAGAGTTCCTATTGGGATTGGTTGCAGTCTGCTGAGCTCTCTCTTGGTGGTATGTTCTGCTTTGGCTTTTGTGGTGGCTGGTTTGAGATGGAGAAGTGCAAAAAGTTGAAGAATATGTAAAAGATGAAGGTGTGCTGAGGGGATGTTGCTGGGTTCAGTGCTGGCCTGTGGAAGGAGAGAGCTAGTAGCACAGTGGTGAACCCAGCATGTCATGGTGCAAGTCATCCCCTCCTTGCAGGGAGAGCCTTGCCATCTCTCTGTGCATGCCTCCCCCCTAGACTCTACTTGGACATAGGAACACCTGGTTTCTGGATCATAAGAAAGATTAGGTATGAGGTAGGTGCTGAGTCCTACTGAGGCTGGTATGTAGCTTTGTTTATGCTGAGAAATGTGATAAGCAGGCAACCTCTGATGTCTGCGTGCTTTCAGAGACAAATGGCTTCTGAGCAGGCACTTGTGGCTATTTGGCTTGAGCACATTTGGATGGAGGAACCCTGCTTCTCATCTTGTGCTTTCTTTCCATGTCTAAACTTATCTGGATTTGTGTCTTGTTGCTCTGTGTCTGAGCTCTTCACCAAAGACTTCTTTGGTGGACTGAAGTGTTGGAAAGGTGAATGCCCTAGAAGAGTAGCTCCTGAGATGTGAATTCAGATCTGCATATTCAGGCCACTGTCCCATTCACTTCTAAAGACAGTTGATCTAGTCCAATGATCTTTAACTCTATCTTTAGTATTTTCTTGACTTGGAGCTGCAAAATGTCACCTTTTTGATGAGTTACAAGATTTCATTGTTTTGCTGTTGTTGCCTGGCTCATCGTTGGAGTTTGCTCTAGCTAATGCTGCTGCTAACTTGGAGCTATTAATGTAATAAGCCAACCACAGTCTCAGCAGTGATTATACTGATAAACACTGATTTAAAGATTTTTGCGAACCAGGACAAAGGACAGTACTGTTTTTCCCTCAAAAGCAGAATGCAGGCTATGAAGGGAGATCCAGCATTGGATTCTCTCTGAAACCCCAAATGGAAACAGAGATGCCAAAAGAGGAAATTTAGGTCAGGGTCAATGGCTGCAGAAAGTCCTGCAATAAGAGCTGTGGTCAGTGTACAGCAGCTTCTCAGAATCCCTGCTACTACATAGTGCTTACAGCATCTCCACTGCACAGCTGCCTCTGGGTGTGCAGGGAAATAGCTGACTGATGACAGGGGTGTCTCTCGGCTGTGGCAAGGAGCTGACTGGCTGCCCAATAGTCCCTTCTCCTTTGACCATGCAAAGGTTGGCTGTTATGTTTTTGCCTTTATTTTTGGCTATGCAATTATTTTGCTAAGTTGCAATCCATTTTGTTGCTGTAAAACTTGCTTTTGTCTATGCAATCTATGTAATTGTGTCTTTTCTCATTATTTCATGCCTGCAGTGATCTATCCACTATCCAAAACTCTAGTTTTCCTACATTTTGTCCCATTCACTTGTTTCTCAGGAGCAGTGTCATTTCCCTGGTGGCAGTGAGCTCAGCTAATAAAGAGCTTGAGCTTTGGGCTTCAGTAATGGAGTCTTTCTACAACAGTAGTATAATGCTACAGACTTACCCTAAATAAGTTGGTGAAAGCTTAATACCATGCTACTTAGCCTGGCTGAGTTGGTGTGGCACAGAACTAATCTGTTACCTACACAGCACATAAACAATCTCCCTGGAGCAGGAGAGGGCACATTCAGTGGGCAGCACATTTTTAGGCAATCCCTTATTTAAGGCACATTTTTAGTTTGCGGTCATGGAAGAGAAGCAAGTGCCCAGCTTCCAACATCTGCTTCATGCTCCATGCATGTCTGATTACATCTTTCACTGAAGCAACTCAACAGAACTGCAGTGCCAAGGTCACGTGAATGTGCAGTCGGTTCTGTGCAAAGCAGCTCTGGTGGCTGACCTTGGATTGGTCCCATCTAGCAGATCTGAAGGACCCATTTGGTTCTATTCCAAAGGTATTCACAGTTCAGTCTGGCATCCCACCTCTGCAGCCTGCTCCCCATTCTGGTTTGTACTTACCTACCTGGTAACCTAATCAGGGGTCCCTTGTTTTCTTCTCTTGAAAGTGTGTCCATCTTTCTGTATTACTTAAGCATATATATATGCTTAAATATGCATATATATATTGTGTATATATTTCATACATGTACATATGTATATGTGAAAAGAAAGGTGAATTTTAAGTCAAATACTGGAAAAATTGAAATATGGATCATCTGTGCTTTCATCTCAAATCTTCTAACTTGCATCTATTTCATATAATTAGAGCATATATATTAATGCAGTGAGATGTGCCTTTCCTTTAGGCTTCATTTTTGTGACACCCCTTGGAAACTAGTTGCAGAATTTAAAGAGTGGTATCTCTTTGTGAATGAGGAAGATTGCTTTGGAGAGGGGGAATTTATGTACAATTCAAAGCTGTGCACCCCTGAGCCTTTTCTTCAGGGCTTCCTGAAATGTAGAGAGAGTCTTTACTTGCAAATTAGTGGAACCTTCTCCACACTGCACCACAATTCTCCTGCACAAATAGTTTGGGTGTTTCTTTGTGTGAGTGTACAAGGGGACTTGGCATGCATTACTGTCCTCTCATGCTCAACTCTTCCCATTTACTTGGGTATGGAGCTGTGAATATCTCAAGAAGTATATGGAGAGCTTCCTATTTCAAATGATCTAATCTGTGTATCTTTCTCAGCAATAATAGGATGCATCCAGGCATCCTGTTCTGTGGTGATTGCAGTGCACCTTTCAGTAGGGTCTCAGTGTGCCTCTAGAAGATCATCTCATCAATAAGTCAGTGTCCTCTGTGAATTCTAGATATCATTCAGTCAAATTTCAATCAAATATGCTTTTCTTACCAGCTAGCTTTGTAAAGGAATGGGTTCAGAATATAAAAGAGCTGCAGAACTCCCAGATGAAAAACATCATTTCCCAAGGGGCCATTCAATGGAGACAAGAGTGATAATCTGCTGAGACAGACTTCTGCATAAAAACAATGAACAGAATAATGCCTTTTTTGTCTGAGGCTACTTTCAAAGTTTGTGTTGTATGTGAACTCAAAATACTGTTCAGTGATGATATTTTTGTCCATCTTTGCATCAATTATTTGGTTGCTTAAATTTGGGTGTTAGATCCGGCAACAGTATTGGAAAAAGCAGTCAGCTTTGTCTATAATGTGTGTATAAGTAACACTGTAAGATTAAAAGACTTCTTTCACCTCTATGAAGAGAGATAGAATTACTCTGAAATGAGAGACAGAGTCATCCTAGCATTGTATTGAAGCTCTGTAGAATGTAGGATGTTTTTGTTCTCAAAATGTATCTCCTTTCATCGTTTCTCCAGTCCAGCTATTACATACAGAGGCTACTTTCTTTGAGCATCTCACATGTATTCTGAAGAACAAATAATTTAATTATAAACCTGAGCTGACTAATCTATCCTGAGCATCCTTGTTTATTCTGGGCCCTTGTTAGAGATGTGCCTAAAAGGACTGGTATTCATTTAATAAAGAGAAAAATAGATTCTAGGTGAAATGTGTAAAACACGAAGATGTCAATGCTTGTGATTCCAAGCAGAGCTGGACAGCACATGCCCTACTTGTGTAAGGCCCCACATGCTGCCCGATGCGGAGGGCGTTTGAAGGCATGTCCTCAGGTTCTTGCTATGTGTTTGGTCTAGGCAGTCCAGTTCTGCCTTCTACCTTGGGGCAGAAGGAAAAAAATCCCCTACATGTGTTCATAGATGAACAACTCAAACCTTCAAGATTATAAGATTCTGGCGAAACTGAGCATCTGCTTGGCTGTGAGGTGTCTGTGTTTAGACCAGCTATAACAGGGGTCCTCAAACTATGGCCCACAGGCCGGATATGGCATTCTTTTTCCTGTTGTTTTTTGTGCACTACTACAAATAAAATATGTGCAGTGTGCATAGGAATTTGTTCATAGTTTTCCAAACTATAGTCTGGCACCCGACAGTGTCTGAGGGACAGTGAACTGGCCCCCTGTTTAAAAAGTTTGAGGACCCCTGAGCTATAGCATTTACGAGTTGCCTTCTCCACTTCTTCATGCTCTACTGTATTGTCATCAATCAAGAGTTAGGTGAATATGTGTGCATGGATATACCTGCACATACAGTGTGAAAACAGTGTTGTGACCATGATGGTTTAAGACTATAAGATTTTTGAGGGAGATAACATTTTTATTAGATGAGTTTATGTACTGTGAAAAAGTATAATGTACCTTTGGTATATACTAGTGAATGGAAACTATATGGAGAAATTATTAAAGAATTACAGACCACACCCATTTCATTGGCAGAAGTCAGTTGTCCCAAGAACCATCAGATGGAATCAAGCCTTGCCAAAGCCTCCCAAGGTCTTAAAAATTAATGGGTCCCAGATATGATATAGATCTTCTAATGCATCATCTGTTCAGAGTTGTATAATCATGATGAAGGTGTTCTTCAGTAAAATGGCCACTCTACTATTGGCCTCACGGTTCTGATCCTGAAGAGAAGGTCTATATAATGAGCTTGAGGTGTCTAATACAGACCAGGGTCTCAGGTTTGGCACAGTTTGTGGCCTGCTGCAATATACCTCTTGCCACATTTGCTAAGCTGCTGCTTTTCAGGTGCCAATTGCATATTACCAGCTCCATGGAGGTCAATGACCACCTCCCCTCCACTAATATCCTCTCTGTTCCAAATGTGCTAATTACCCTTTTCTGCCATGTTTACAGTGCATTAGCAATGATTAATTTAAAGGCAGCCTGTTTCTCTCCTGTGCTTAGCTTGGGGCTCACTGCTTTGTCTAACCCACTAAGGCACCTGTGAGAGGCTATTTATTTTTACCTCATTAGGTGGTTAAATAAAAGACTTGCAAAGACCTTTCTTCATAAATACAGCTTCTTAGCAGTCATTTTTAACTGTCTTCATCCAGTTCTGCAGTATTTATACTTTTCTGTCCATGTTGTGCAAAAGAGGGTGAGGACACACAAGCTTTGAGCCATTGGGGACTACCTGCTGGTACTCTGCTAAAGGGCAGCATATGGGGCCCTTCGGGATTGCTAATGCAGACCTCCAGTCAGAAGGCAAACCCATTATTGGATTTCCAGATGCATATCTAAGCAGTGGGTGGAAAAGGGTGCACAAAACTTGTTCAGAAAGACCTTTTGGGTTTGTGTTTTTTTTCCTCTGTAAGCAACAGGGGAAATCTACGTGATGATACTTGCATTATTTCATAACAGCTCCCCAAATTTCAACATTGTGCTTAAGGTGGCTACAACAAGTGTTGTGCCAGGGCTCCAACAGACTGTCGCTGCCAGCATGGATCCTTACCTCTTGGCCAATACAGGTTTTTTACTACTCGCTAGCCATATGCAAAACTTTATTGCATCTAAGCCAGCATCATGAGGCATGGACTGTCCTCCATGCATCCATGTTCCTGGTACCTAGTAGGCCCTGTTAAAGGCCCTAGTATGTCCATGTCCCATGCTCCTTTGGAAGGATATATAGAGGATATATAAATATGTGGGTAAGAAGACTGCTTCCAGATATCAGTGAGATAAGTCAGGATTTTTTCAGGGACTAGAAATTAAGGGCTCACCATAGGATTCCTCTGCCCACACAGCACTGATGCACGCTTGCTTCTGTGTGGATATAAAACTTAGAATAAAGGGATCCCATTGTTTAAGTGACGTTACACGTAGTTGGACTTTGACCTCTGCTGCTTTGACTACATCAGAAAACAAGCGCCTAAAAATAAGGAAATGTTTGCCTCTTGGAAATTTTTTAAGTAATTAATCTAAGAATTATTGATGTTTCTAATATTGTCAGCATAGGGAGGACCATCAGTCACACTCAGGAATGCCAGCTCTTTGCTCATAACTCAAAGTGGAATGGCTTCTTAATGAAGTTGCCAGAAGAGAGGTTTGCTGCCAAAATCAAGGATATTGCTCTATCCTACTCCTACTCCTTCATCAAGGAAACTTCCAAGAAAATTCTGGCTTTCTCCCAAAGTTGTTGTGTATGTGGTTTCTTTTTTTCTTTTTTTTTTTTTTTGAGTGTCTGAAAACCAATTCCAAAGACCAACTTTACTGCCAACCTTTTAAAAATCAGAAGAATGACAAGACATGGCGATAGGAGGTTTCACAAATAAGTATGAGATCACAGAAACTGGTTCCAATCTGATCAAAAATGAATGAATGTTGTGGGGGTTTGAACCATGTTCAAGATAAGATGTTTCATTTAGATCGAGATCAAATTAATCTTACCAGGTCCTGGGTGGTAAACTGGTGATAAACAACTGTTTTATCATCCTGTGAAGACTAATGTGAAAACATCCTTATTTTAACTTAACTGAGTGATACATTTCAGAGCACCTTGAAATGAAATATATATTGTTTCTTAATGAATGGTTCCCTTTCCTACAACATTCATTAAAAATGAGTAAGCCTCATGGGGAACCCTTCTTTTAATAAAGCAAGCGCAAGTAGGAAATCAGAAGTTCTATATATATGTTTGGATAGCTATCAATTTCTTAATCCTTCTTCGGAAATTCACATGAGGATCCCTGTGTTGCTCACTCATTTAAGTGACCTTCCAGTGAATTCATTAGATCATTAAGATATGAGACATTTTTGGTGGAACAGGATGTGCTTTTATTACTGAAGAAGTGATTTGTATGGTATTTTATATGGCACTTTACAAACAGTGGGCTCATCCTTCAGTGTTCATCCTGTTTCCAAGCAGCAGAGCTTCACAGGTTTTCGTGACATCAGTAGAAGAAGAGAGAATTAGGAAATATTTGATGCATGAAGTGAGAGGAAATGTGGCATGTCCGGGGAGTGGGTTGGGACAGAACCTCTTGGTGAAGGTGATGCGGAAAAGACAATTGTCAGCTGAAGATATTTTAAGGATCCCTTAAAAGCTACATGTAGCAAGCAGTGAGAGGGAGATGTTTCAAGTACAAGGCCTTTATTTTTATAAGCCATGATACTGAGAATGCAAGAGGTTGAGGTTACTGTAGAAAGAATGTAGCATTTGGGGCATGCAGAGCAAGAAAATAAACTGGAACAAATAATGCCAGAGATAGAGATGTCTATCAGTGAGATTATGATTACATAAAAGCATATGTTGCTGAATGGACTGAAATATCTGCCATCATGTAACTGGTGTATCTTCCATCAGCCACAGGCAAAAAAAATCCTGTTACAGTCAGTATCTCACACACTCATGTACATTTTCCACTCCTTTCCATGTCTGAAAAGTACTGTTTCCCAGGAAAAGGAATCAGATCATCCAAACCTGAATTTCTAATGGTTATGATGCTGTTCAGAGTTCAGAAACTGCTCTTAACAGCAGCACTGGTACACTACCATTAAGACAAAAATGGTAAGGCAAAACTATGGTGGATTAAATGGTAACAGTTTGGTAGCAATTAGATAGAGTGTAAGTCTTCCCTACTGATTTATATTTAGAGAAAGAGACACAGAGATTAAGCTATAGATGGTCTCCTTTCAAGGTTTCCAAACCCTGCTGCTTCAGTCATAATATATTCCATTATTAGGATACTATTTTGACAGTGTATGCTGTGGGAAACGCCAATACTTGGAAACACTAATAGTTGGAACAGAAATGCAGAGGAAATACAGAAAGAATAAAGATAAATTATATGACATGGGCTTTTTCAAAGATAATAGTAAAAATAAAAAAGATGGTGTTTGCTCCAGAAAGCTAAGAAATAACAGTAAAAAGTAAGAGATAAGGGGGGAAAAAAATCAAAGAAAGAGCAAAGTTTTATACAATAACACAATAAGTAAAAGTCCCAGGAAGTAAAAAATGGGGAAAGGCACTAGAAGTTGCATACGAGAAATCTCAGAGAAGCTGACATCTTGAGAACAGCAAAGAGGCAAAAGGAAAACAGCCTAAAAATGTAGCAGGATCAGCTTTTCTATTTATTTACAGTCACTAAGGAGTGGTGAAAAGCGACATTTTATTCCATGTTGGATAAAATCTGGTTTTCCTAAAGTTAAACTTTTGAAAGAAGTTTTCTGGTTCTGCCATTTCTACTTGTCTACAACAATAATACAATTTTTTTGTTGTTCACATGAGAAAAAGATTATTTATTTGTCTGAAAACATTTATCTAATGAACTTTGTTTACTTCCTTGAAGGATTTTAATAGTGAAAGTAGAAATGCTGTTAACCCCTTCATTTGTAGAGGACTTCTTCTTAGTTGAATTTACAGAAAATTTTCAAGCTGATAATTCAGATTTTTCAGTCTAGATTCAGTCCTAGTTTTTATACAGTATTTCTCACTGCAGTTTGTGTAATGCTCTGAACATATTAATAGTTTTTGTTGACTTCTTGCAAACAATATTTTACTACAGTCTGTATTATGACTACATGATAGATGCCATTACAAAGGTTCCTGATTGTTTGTATGAGTGGCTACTGCCTGCATTTAATATTGAGACCTTCTAGGTGTCTAGCCCTTCTAGGGCTTTGCTTATTGATAACAAGTAATAGTAGGAAAATAAAGATTAAACAAGCGTTTGTTCATGTGTGTGTGAGAGAGGTGGACAGACAAGCACAGCAAATAATTTTTGCACTTAATTTGTAAAACGTTTTTCTATGCCTCTTAAGGGAGTTTGCTTACCGACCTTTTGCCATGTTGCTCAAACTCCCAAATTCATTCCTGTTGAGTAATTTATTTCTAAAATCGGGCAGCACACTGTGTTATGCATGAAATAGCAGTCAGATAAGACATGGGTCTGTGTTTTTCACAGCAGGCTGTCAGGACTGGATGTCATTCTGACTTTCAAAATGAGCACAAATCAAAATCTTCTTCCAGTAACATTATAAATCATATACAAGCTAAGCTGCCCATTAGGTTAGTGCGCAAATGATGCTCAGAGGGAACAGAAAGCAGCATCTCCATGTTAAACTTCTGTTGTATACCCCGAGATCCAGCCCTCCCAGGTCAGCTGCCCATGTAGAGTGGGGAGAAGGAAGTACCCTGAGGTGGCTTGAGTAATCATCAGGTAGTTTGGAAAAAAAAGAGGTACAATCATCACCAAAGGTAACCGCATTCTTGTCCACAGGAAACTTTTCAGAGGGCACAGCAAAGTGCCTGAACTGAGGTCCATGGTTGAGCTTAGCAAGCAGACTGGATTGCTTGACCAGCTTGGGGGCAATTATATGGTTTTCCTGTACCTTATCTACAGCATGAAGAATATATCTGTGAAGACAGAGAAGAGCTTTTAGGAAAAATAACAAAGACATTATCTTAAACTAGAATTAAAAATGTTACTTTTTTTTTTATTGGTACTAAAGTCACACAATCACAGAATTGCCTAGATTGGAAAAGACCTTTAAGATCATCGAGTTCAATCATTAACCTAACACTCTGCAGTCCTCGACTAAACCGTATCCCTAAGCATTGTGTCTACATGTCTGTTAAATGCCTCCAGGGATGGGGACTCCACCACTGCCCTGGACAACCTGTTCCAATGCCTGATAACCCTTTCAGTAAATAAATTCTTCCGAATATCCAATCCAAACTTCTCTTGGAGCAACTGGGAGGATGTTTACTCATACATTCGCAGGAAAATCTTGGGTTTGAGTGACAAAATGTATGAATGTGGCAAGATAGCATGAAGAATAAAATAAAAGTGGCTAGCCTCAAACTTCCCTAGACAATTAAGAGCTAGAAACTTGCCATGAATCATTGGCTTCCATAAGCAATGCTGAACAGTAGAATAGCACCCTGTTCTGTAGCGTTACATACCACCCTAAGTCATTAATACAAAGCAGATGGCTTTGTTGTTGATTAGAGCTCGTTAGAATCTGAAATCTCCATTCCAAGGGAAATTTTGACATTTATATTTATTTTCACTGCAAGTTGGAACAAAACATCAAAGCTTCCCAGTGGAATGGAAGTTAAAAATTACCTGGAAACACATTATTTCACTTCATTGGCAATGAATTGTTTTCTCAATAATGTCAAAACAACTGTAATGCTAAAATTAACATTTAATATAAAAGCCAAACCAAAATTATTTTTTAAGTCACATTGAGACTTTTTTCTGTGTTAAAAAGAAAATATAAAGTTGAAATTATAAATTCTGACATTTCCCCAGAATTTGTTTTCTTGAATGTGACACATTTCCACAAAATGTTTTTATTTCAGCTAAGCTGCATTACCTGATGTAAATGGGTTCTACTGATAAAAACATTCAACTAGTGCTGTTCTTCCAGGGCCAGTAATTCACATATTCATCTTGCAAGTTTAAGAATGAAAAAAATCTGAGAAACAGGACATGTGCAAGCAGAAAATTAACACTTTATCTGCAGTTTAGAAATGTCTTTGAAAATCACTTTAAGAAATTCCTACAGCTCCCACAAAATTCCTTTGGTCATCCATGTCACCTCCTACATTAGGTCCCTTTTGTTCAGGCACACTTGACAGTGCTAGGTGCTGGACAAATCATCCTTGGTGTGGACCTTCATATTTATGAACTTGTAAACTCTGACATTATCTTTGTGCATCTTGTTTCTGTCTCCTCAAGAAAATTCTGGTCCTGGCAGCCAGAACCTCCTACTCCTACTTTCCTCTTGCCTGCTTTCCTGGAGAAAGTTCCACTAAATTTCCTCAATATGGAACAAAACTCAGTTACCCTCCAAGTAGGAACCTCTACCATCATTCATTTCTCCATCATAAGAACATCTTTAAAAATACATGCAAATGGCTCCTATTTTCCCAATATCATGCTTTCATTTTATCTGTAAACACCAAGTCTCTGCTGTGGGATAGAAGACCATCTGTTAACGATTTTTTTAAGGGTAGAGTAAGCACAAATGTCACTCTTTGGGAGTCACGTGCTGTTTATTTACAAAGATAAAAAAAATCAAGATCATGAATTCACATCAGCTTCTCGTGTTACTTTGTGCAACAGTAGCTTTCTGCTTTAGTTTCCACTACCCTTCACCAAGGTATTGCATATATGGTTACATAAAGGGACCAAACAAGATGTAGGACAGATTAGAAACCTGATAACGCTGCTGCTAGATGTGTTCGATGACTGGTGTGCTTGGGTACGTTGGGGAAGATTATGTTACTATCGGTGAGTGCCTTACACAAAGGAGAGAAAGGAGAATAAACCGAGTTTGACATGGCTGGAGATGCGAGTATCAGGGTAAAGACAAATTGCAGTGACGCAGGCATGTAGGAAGGCTGGCTTTTCTAAAGCACTCAAGCTCTCATTAGGTACCCAAATAAATGGTGCTATTTTCTGAGAGGTCTCAGTTTACTGCGTACAGATGCTTTTTGAGAAGCTGCCTATTACACAGGTACCCAAATGGAAGATGTGTTTCTTTCAAGAAACCCAAGTTTAATTGTGGGTGCTGAGCACTTGAAAAATGTGACATTAAGCATTTTAGGAAATGTGGTCCAGACAGGGATTGTCTAACAAAGAAATTTTAGGCTCACAAGTTAGTTGCTCTCAGAATAGGAGACACAACTGCAGAAAGTGTCCATCATTTGGATCTTGATATATGGTTGCCTTTTGTAAGGATGCCACTAGAGTCACCTGCAGCTGGAATGGGCTGAGAGATTTTGCCAGCTCCCCTGTTGTGAGTTTAACACCCATGTGTATCAATACTGCAGATGTCCTGTGCTCAGTGAAACAGTTGAATGCAGTAAAATCTGGAAAAGCAGCCTCCAGAGGGTGAATGGTTTAATGTAGTCTGTTAGCAAAGTCTCTCTTGCCCTTTATCACACAAAATTAGGCAAGGACACAAATACTTTTAGAAAAATACTATTTCCATAGGGTTTGAAGAAATCAAATATATAAATACATATCTAAATCCCCAAAGAGTCTTCTGAAGTCTGCCAAGACAGTTAGTTGTTTTAAAGATCTTAGAATGTTCTACCCAGAATTAACAAACAAATCATTGTTTTTTTCTTACAAAACCTATGGTAAACTGTTGTTCCCCAACACTTCACAAAAATGATTATCAACCAAAAAAGCACATGAATGTTGGCATTTTTATTGTTGTGCACTTTTAAAGAATAAGGAATTAAAAAATGAAATGAAATGAAATGAAATGAAATGAAATGAAATGAAATGAAATGAAATGAAATGAAATGGAATGAGACCCTTTGGGAGTCTGGGAAGAGGGCTTAACCAACTCTGTGTGAGTTTTCCACCTTTTGTGTGGTTTCTGTTTTCTTTTCTTATTTCTTTATTTCTCATTAAGCAGGGAAAATGTTACTGTCAGGCTGTTCTGGGTGAGTGAAGCCTTTGCTATTTGGCCTTTTGGAATTACTTACCAGCACTTACTGCATCATTTTTCACACTGCTCATAGAATAGTGGTCCCCTGCATCACTTCCCAAAGCTCTCTGGACAAAGCCCAGGACACTGAGAAAAGCTGTAGGGCCAGACTCCCCTGCCATGTGCACAAGGGAGCACAAGGCCCCCATTTACACCCACTTACACCTTGAAAGGTCACTGTAGGATTTGGGAACATTGATTGCTTTATATGTAGCTTCAGTAGTCCCTTCTCTGGTTGTCTTCACTGCCTGTTTACCCCTACATGAGGAAAGAACTTACACCTGAGTTGAGCAGAAAAACCTTCCTAAAGAGACCTCTGTGCACTCTGTCTGAAGTGGCAGAGATTTTGTGCTAAGGCAGGTGAGCTTCACCTCTCCTGTGTAACAGCCAGGCTCTCAGTGTAGCAAGAACAAGCAGATGATTACCAGTAGGTGAAGAACAGACCTGGTTAATGCCCCCACACAACCAAAATCTGATGGGTGGAGGTGGAGCAAACAGCATCCATTGCATGCACAAATACTGAGACACTCCTCTTTGATGGATAGATGTACGCCAAGTTTCAGTTAAGAGCAGTTTCACAGACAAGATCTGAGTCCTAAATGCAAGGCTTTAGGATAGAAAGAGTGACCAGCTGTGAATGCAAGAGGAGGCACTGCACAATACACCACACTGTGCAAATCTGCATAACTTGTTCTTCTCCCTCACTCCCAATACTAGAAATACTCATGCCATTTTGCTCGTACCACACAGCCTTACAGGAAATGCTTTGGAAACAGACCTTCTCTGGAAGGCCCAGTGATGCTGAAGCTGATGCAGAGATGGGGAGGTGTGAGGACATCATCCATTTCACTGCTTGAGGCTCAAACACCACTTACTGGTCTCAAAACAATTCCAGCCAAGAGCATGGATATTGCTGAGGGCAATGTAATAACCACTAAGCTGCTACCTGATTACACCAACGATGCTGAAGACCCCCCAGTAATGTACTAGCACTTAACTGACAATGGCACTGCCTTTCTGCTGCTTCTCCACCTCCACACCAGCCCTCATTGCTAAAAAGCACAAAGGAATAATGATAACAAGAATCAAGAGACAATGTGGAGCAGCTGTAGCATTTCTCTGCCAGGGCAAATATGAAGGGATAAGGGCCTGGGCTTTTGATGTTTGACATCTCTAAGTGCCTCCAAGTTTGAAAAACATGAACTCTATGCAGCTGCTCCTGCTTAGACTGCCCACCTCAACTAAAACACAGAGCTATAAAGGTTTTACTTTTATTTCTTGTCTTGAATTTCTACTGGATGCTATAGCAGGAAAGCACAGAACATATACTGTCAGAGGAGCAACTAAGGGCACTTTTGTAGGGAGAGGACCCCCGGTAAGGGGGCTGGAGGAGCAGGAAGGTGACAGAAAACAAAACAGTAACTTGCAGCAGTGAAAAGGTCAGGATCCTGGAATCAGATCAAGAGCCTAATACAAAATGAGTAAGATTTATTTTAACAAACAGATTATGAAGTACTAATGGGTAACTGGATGGCATGTGTCCCCTGTTCCTTCTATTGACAAATAAAACATAAACACTGAATGATGATTCCATCCACACCTTTTCCTCTGTTTTTTTTTTCCATCTTCATTTCTTCATTATTCTTCCTTCCTGTTCTTTAATGACAGTTATAATTAGCCAGAAAGTTTGCTCTGTACTATGTGTTTCAGGCATTGAGTACTTGTTATACTGCACTACAAATCTGTTTACTGTTGTTCCTTGTGAATATTGATAAAAGAATACCAGATTTTTTTAAAATTAATTTTGCTCGTTAATTTTATCCATTTTTTGCTATTTGCCAGTGTAAGCAGACAAACTGAGGATGGCAAGGCTCAAAATTTTATTCTGCATGTATTTATTTTTTTTGCCAAGTCCCTCTGTGATATTTAGTAAGTTTGTTTTACTTTGAAAAATGTGTTCCAAGATGCTGTTTTTAAAAAAACTACGCAAAAGCCTTTTCTGGCAAGCATTGCCACAGTGGTTACTAAAATGAATGCATGAAAACAAACTAGAAATGGCCAGAAGGAAGCAAAGGGGTTGTTTCCAAGAACCTGCTGGGTAGTTTTCTGTGGGACTGAGAAGAAAAAATCTCTTGACCAGGTAGCGTTTGCGCTTCACGGCGGGAGACTAAAACCCAAGAAGTTACTCTTCCCAGCACTGCTGCTGCTGTAACCAAAAGCACTATGTCCCATGAGTGGGATCCTGCAATTGGATCCCACTGGCACTGAAATTTCCAATGGGAAAGTAGAGACCTGCACTGGAGGTGGCTCTGAGGTTGCAAACATCAGAAGGGCAAAGCAAGAGCAATGCAAAAGAAGAGTGTTCTGCCTGACCGGCTTATTGGGAGCTTAGTGCATTATTACAGAGTTTCCTGGTGCTGGGGCACGGCAGAGATCACTGAACACACATTCCTGCCTTGATCACCTGAGTCTCACTGAGAGATACCAGATGACAGGCAGTGCATTGACCACTTTTACTGTTGGGTTTGCATTCATGATCAGGCCATGGCAACACTGGTGTTCCAGCTACAGGGAAACAGTGTACATGTTGGGAAGAGAATATGCCATTTGAGATAGCTGCTGCTTTGAACCATCTCATTACATGTCTTGTACAGCAGTTAGCAGTGTTACAGCCTGAAGGAATAACTGACCTTTTGAAGGAAACTTGGCTTTTATACCAGAATGTGTTTATCAAGGCCTTAACTTGATAATGCATACACCTTCCCCCATTCTGAAAGGCCTCAGACAAGGAGGTACCACAGATGCACCTGGAAATGTGCATACATTGGATCATAAACTACAGCAGAATTTGTAGAGACTGCCACATGCTGTAATTGGTGAACTGGTATTTGGTATCTGAATCTTTACAAAGTAATTATAGCAGCTGGCAGAGAAGAAGGAAGAGAACAGCTCTAACTCTATGAAGTGTTGAGAACAGGGCAAAATTTTGGCCTGGAAGTCCTGGGGACACATGCCCAGCTGAAGTCCCACACTTTGAGGTGCGCTGCAGTTTCTCCCTGACATCCCTCCCTTATCACAGGGTAAAGGGAGGCCGTGCTGCAAGGTTTGGTCAACCAGGACAGAGCAGCACCCCCTCTTTGAGGTTGTGACAGAGTTGACTTGCGCAGTGACAAGCAGAGAAGTAACTAGAAGGAGTGGCAGAAAGTGACGACAGAAGAATTTAGTTTGCAGGAGCCCTATATGCTGCACTGTGGAGGCTGGTATGCAGTGACAAGAGATGACTGCTGGTGGGTAGGACATGAAAGAAGGTGAGATCCCTGCTGTATCCACGTGTGTAGACAGCTTGAGAGATAGAAGTATATGAGTCCACTTGTCACTTGTCCTGATTTTTGTAACAACCACAGTTACTCTGGAGGAAAAATGACAGCAGTGATGGTGAGTGGAGAAACACAGGGGTTGCAGAAAGCACTCCTATAGAAGACAAGTCATTAGGCATTGCCACAGGGGACTGACTCATGCTGGAACTGGCAGGTAGCAGCACTGGTCAAAGTGATGCTGTTGTCCCACTCAGCCTTTGGTTCATTCCAGCTGTCATCAGGAACTTCTTCAGCTGCTTGGCAGAGATTAAAATCCCATGATTGCTAGTCTCAGGGAAATTCTCAAATTATGTGTTAGAAATGTTAAAGATAACATTGGCCCCCTAAGTGGATTATTTCCTGGAAAAAGGTCAGACAGTGTATGTAAGAAACCAAAGAACAGCAGTTTCTGAAGACAAACAATAATGAGGTGGTTCATGCCTGTTTTCTGTAATATTACAGGGCCATATAACTGGTCAAATAAGGTGGTACCAGTATGTCCATCATCCAGCTGTCTCTCAGCTATGCTGGAGAAGTGTCTTCCTCACTTTAGTGGTGTTTTACTTAAACTTTCTCCATTTATGTCCCAGAATCATGTCTGTATAGATCCTGTGGCTTTAGGACTGTATAAACCGGCTGCATAAAATGCTTCCTGCATGGTCTAGTGTTATCTCTCTGCTACTGAAATATTGTTCCCTAAAGCTCACATTTTTTCATCTAGTACTTTCTAATTTAAAATTGTGGAGTAGCACTGAAATCACGAAATGGAGCTTTCATTGCTTCTTTCTGAAAAGTTTTCTGCCTTCATTTTCACACAGTTGGTCTCTGCAGCCAAAAGTATAGTGTGATTTGCCTTCCAAGCAGGACTTGTCTTCAGACTGATTCTTTACACCTTTCAGGTGCTTTGCAGCCTGTAGCTACAAAGTACCCAATATTCTAGACTCTCCAATTTTAGAGCAATTCTTTCCTGGACAGGTACCCCTTTCTCATTACACTTTTTCTCAGCTGTGGACTTTCCTTCAGATTTAAGCCTAAATCAAAATTAAGATGTCTTCTTGTCTTTGGCAGATTGAGCTCAATCAAAGAAAAAAGAATGAAGTTGCCTTTATATGATGGATGTCAAGTTTGAAGAGCAAGAGCAAGAAATGTGTTGCTAGCACTTGCTTATCATAGTGAATACCCAACAGAAAAAAAAAATCTGATTTCTTTTCAGGAGATATGTTTAGACGGTTACATTGCGTTCACATAGCAAAAGGTCAGCTGCATGCCCTTGGCTGCTGAGGCTTCCCAGCTCCTGTGAGGCTGCTGCTTAAGCAGGCAATATGTTTGCCTTACCCTGAGGTTTCAGACTGAGGTAACAACTGTAAATGAGCAGCAGCAAACTGCTGACCAGCAATGTGTGATAGAGTAAGCGTTCATTGCCCTTCTGTCCAGTCGGTTCTCCCTGTTTGAGGAGAAGGCTGTAACAGTGTCGATGTCCTGTCTGCACACAGTACACTGCACAACCAGGAAAGTCAGTTGGCGAGGTGTTAGTCCCTACTTCGTTTATTTATTCTCTTAGATGCTGAACTGTCACAGCCTGCTGTCTGTCAAACAGCTCCATCTTTAGTCTTGCCTTAAAAACTCTGCACCTAGACCTGACTAGAAAAAGCTCTAAGTATTTACTTTATGGAGCAGCACCTATGGCATTTCCTACAATAGTCAGTGAACTTCTTTCCATAACAACCACACAGCAGCGATGCTTTCCTTTCTGATCTTCTGCAGCTGTTGGCTTAAATGGTATCAACTCTTCAAGCCATAAACACATCACATTCTTTTACCAAACAATATTGCCTTGAGAATTAACACCTTAATATTTTTGTATGTCAGGTTGTCCCATCTAGGAAGTCATTCATATATATTATGTTTAACACCATTATATCAGAGGAAGAAACTGTAGAAACACAATTAAACATAATCATTGGACACTTTGTTTTGTATACCTACAACACTCATTTCTCAATATTGTCAATCTTTTATTTTGCCACTGTGATTGTTGTTCGCTATTTACTTGCTGTATTTTTAACATTTAATCATTTATTAGAAAGTTGAAAGATCTACAGAGGTGAAAAAATGCCTAAAATCAGATGCAATTTTATTTCATTCTGTGCACTTATTGCTGTAGTCATTAGCTGACATTCTCTTATCTCACTGTAAGATCTGCCCATGATCTAATCTATCCTGAAGAGGCAGGCAGCAGTGTATGGAGTGATTATAAGGATCTTCAAGTGTCTTCAAGGATATTCTGTACTTGGACTGCAAAAGAATTTTGATTTGTTGTTGGGCACAATAAATCACATTGTTACAGTTCCTAGAACACCACCTATTAATGAGGAACAATTTGGAGGGCAAAGAACGTAATATGAACTCATCACAAGTGGACTCAGAAATAATCCTACTGTTTTTGACTGCATTGCCTGGCATCACAGCAGCTGTGAATTTCAACCCCTTTCTGCAAGTCACATATGGTTGGCTCTCCCTTTCTTCCTGGAGAGTGCTGATTTCTCTGATTGTGATGTTTTGCTCCTTCCAATGCAACGTAGTGTGTTCTGCTTTCTGTATTTTTTTATCATTTTGTAAAAACATGTTGCACCTGCAGCTATAAAGGCATCATTTTTTGGACTGAAACACATTGTTATTGGCTGCCTCTTGAAGGCCACTGCCTATATGTTACCTCACTATTCTGTTTTTCAAAAGACTCTGTGGACTGGAAGCGTGCAAGCCAAATTTTGTGTTTTCGAAGGCTTGCAATATTAAAAAGCTGCAAGGGATTATATGGCTAATGCCCACTCACTCTTACTGCAGCCGGCTTGCACATTAGTCAGAGATCTTCCCTTCCTACTCTAACGGTCTGAAAAGTGTGCAGCCCCTGGGGCTGCAGCGTAGCTGCTGACAGTGGGTGTGGGTAGCTGCTTCCTTCTCTGAGGATTTAACCGGTTTGGTTTTTATTATACCGGTGCTGCTTTAAACTAAGCCTGGACATTTCACTCATCCAGTTCCTTTTCCATCCTGCTGGTAGACCCTGCTTGTGTTGTTTTGCCTGACATAAACCTGTCTGGCTTTACTTTGTCTGGTACAAATCTGTTCACTCAGCTAATTCTCAGGTTGTTTATTATGGACCCTGTCTGACACCCTGAAGGCAATTCAACCTTCAGCTGCCTCAGCAGCTGCTGGACCAGGCCTATGAAACAGGGACTATTTTGCTATTTTCAGAGTATTAAGAGCTCGGATTACTTAAAAACTGCACAGTATGTTTTGATCAGGATGAAAGGAGGAAAGACAATAGGAATAACTACCTCTGAGGTAGCATCTTTCACTTTCCAAGTGTTTTGGCAACGCTTTGGAGGAAAAGACATTGTCTGGATCAAGATAGTCACATAGGCCCCTGAAATGGTCAGGAGATGGAGAAGTTCCCATCAGGAAGGACTCCTCACCCCTTTCAGCCTCCGCTCTGTGAACAGGGGAGTCTACTCTCCATCAACTCTGTAGGCAATGAGGTTAGACTAGACATCTCATTACCAGACAGTCATCAGTGGATCCTGTGAAGACACAGATAGATCTAAGATGGATCCCACCATTTTACCCTCAAGTAATAAAGCTTTTGGGTCATTCTGGACCAAGAACACCAGAGATTAAGGAGTTCTCTGGCTGTCTTTGAGAGTTCAAATTCACCTTGGGGAGAAGGGAAGCTTCTCACCACAGGAAACAATTAGCATCAACCTGGGGAGGCCTCAATTTCTTCTTCCCAGCACCAAATAGAAGAGGCAGTAGATTTGCTTCAAGTGGTGGTACATTTCTCACTTGTAATGCATAATGATACTGTATTATTCTTCATTTGTTAAAAGCATTACTTTGGTCTAGAAAGGACTTTACTGAATGCTCATTAGCCACTCCAGACATCATTCATAAATCCATCTCTGTGGCCCAGAGACTCCATTCTGCTACCGGTGTGGAAGTCTTTTATAAATTATTTTGTAATTCTACTTACCATCCATACAGCAGATTTTAGTTGCGACTGTCATTTGCATGACTTTCTCAGGCAGGTTTCTGTTGATGGAAGACAACTTCCCACAATTCAGGTATAATGCTAAGCTTCCAGCAAAACTGATGATGTTGCCTTTTGGAGCCTACACACTCGGGCTCCGAAACTTAAAACCCAAAGGGCATCAGTCGTTAGTAAATGTGCTGCACAACGTAATATGTAGCAACTTGCCTTAAATAAAATACAATTAAAGTGATTTAACAGAAGCTGTATCTAATAATACTTTGTAATAGTTAATTTAAAGGAAAAGAATTTCCAATTTTTTGCCTGGGTACTTTTTTTTTCTCTTCCCTTTTATTTTTAGAGAGGTTTTTTTTCAAAGAGCTGTGATCACCTGGATTAGTATTACTTAGTAATAGATCCAAGTTCTGTCTACAAGGGGAATTAAAATACACTGTAATAGTTTGGGTGGGGGAATCCAGCATTGATTTTATCTATTTAAAATCTTTTCAGATTTTATCTACATTTTGAACTAAAATGGGAACTTGTCCATGCCAAACAATAAAGGCAACTTCTGGCTTGCTCTATTTGATTCTAGCTATAAAGATATATCTAGAATTGCTTTGGAGCTCCTGGTTTCAGTGTATACTGCAGATGTACCTTGACCCTATTTTGAAGCAAGACTGAAAGAACATAGCCCTTTGTAGCAACCTGATTTCCACCAGAGGTACAAAAAAAAAAATGTATCTCATTCAGGTCAGGTCCCTGAGACAGTTGGGTGACTGGAATGGAGGGTGTGCTGCACTAAACAGCTACCGGCCAGCTACACCTTGCAACATTCATTGCTTACCTTGTGACTTCAAAGGCAAAGTAGGATGGCAATAAATTCAGCATAATTACAGTTCTCCAAATGGTGAAAAGACAATGTAATCAACATGTAGAATAGTCTTGTTAATTTTTTCAGTGTATACTCAAAGTATAACCCAAAGTTTCAACTAATTCCCCAGAGTGAACTAACGTCAGAAAACTCAGGAACCAGCATACTGTTCCTCTACAGCCTCCAAGCTAATGGTTATTAATAATAATAATAATTCATTGGAATCTTTTTTTCCTCTGCAGGTAACATTTTGACACCAATATGGGAAAGCAAAACAGCAAACTACGCCCTGAAGTCATGCAAGATTTGCTAGAAAGTACAGACTTTACAGAACATGAGATCCAGGAGTGGTACAAAGGCTTCTTGAGAGACTGTCCAAGTGGGCATTTATCTATGGAGGAGTTTAAAAAAATATATGGGAACTTTTTCCCTTATGGGGACGCTTCTAAATTTGCGGAACATGTATTCCGCACTTTTGACGCCAATGGAGACGGAACAATAGATTTCAGAGAATTCATCATAGCTTTGAGCGTAACGTCAAGAGGTAAACTGGAGCAAAAGCTGAAGTGGGCATTCAGCATGTACGACCTCGATGGGAATGGCTACATCAGTAAGTCAGAGATGCTGGAAATCGTGCAGGTATGTTCTGCCCAGAGCCACCCCTTGGCCTTCCTCCTTCCAAGCAAATTATGAACCAATGTTGTGATGAGACACTGAATGAAAAACTCTGACAGAGCTGGGGGATTATGATCTTGGTTCGGTGTATAACTGCTTGAATATAAAATGTTACTTCAATAGGCAAAGATTGTGTCACAACTCAAACTGCACCATTTGATACCCGTTGATAGTTGTTCCTCAGCAACGTGCTGCGTGGAAAGTTCTCCCTTGGGACTTCCATTGGGCTGGAGCGCAGCAACTAACCTGCTGATAAATGTGATTCTGTCTTCTAGAAAATTGCTGTCAGTTAATTACAATTAATTACAGTTGGGCCAATTAGGTATCTTAGATCAACCAGGTAGTGTACTTTTAAGGAAGGAAGGCTTCCTCCACAATAAGAAACAAATCTACTTTGAAATGATGCTGTTATGAAGAACCAGCTCACATATTTCAAAAGCTGTCTGTCTGCCTAATTCAGTGAGGTGTGCATGCTTAGTATCATACCCGCTGTCTTCATATTAAGTTGCCAGTACAGATGAACCTTATCTGGGTAGATGATGATTCCATACACAGCTTCTTTGGATGCATTTTTTTTGTGGTGTTAGTGGGAGTCCCACCTCACTTTGGCTTCCTCTAACATGTTCTTACCCCCGAGGCACATCACTCTACTAAAAGCTTTAAAATATTTTTGATACAGTAGTATATTTGCACAGCTTGAATCTATATAATACAGCACTGTTTAAAAAAAAAAGAAAGAAAGCCTGTTATCAAGATCCTTTCTTCCCCTGGAAATTTTTAAGTATTAACTATGTACTGTATTATTCAGACTTACATTTGTGCTGGAAATCAATGGAAAGGAGTGTACATACTTCATGTATGAAGTCAGCCTCACACACGGTGCCCTTGTCTTTCTACCAGGGCTTTTCTTATGTCCCCGGAACAGAGGCTAACACCAGCGCTTGCACAGCCTCAGCAAGACCAGGTACAAACTCAGCTGCAAATGTAGGGTCGTTGTGTCATCTTTCACTTACTCTCTTTTGTGTTCCTCTAAGTTAAAGAGCAGGATTGCATTCAGATGCAGAGACCTCCCTGTCTCTGTGCCATGACAAACCCCATGGAATATTTGCATTAGAAGGTACTCTGTTCCTTACAGATCTTCCTCCCCCTCGGGTAGGGTAAACAGGCTGTCAATTATTGTTTTTCTAGCTGTATTTCTCCTCATGAGAAAACAAAGACAATCCCAAAAGAACTAACAAAGTACAAAGCAAACACAAGGAGCCAAACTCAAGCAAGTGCCTGCTCCTCAAGAGGAGGAGATGCCCCAGGGACCACAGGACCACCTTCCCTTGCTGCTGTTGAGTAGCCCAGGAAGACCTCAGTGCTGAACAGCAGCACAAACCCCCCAGCCTAGAAGATTTACAAACAGGGAACAATGCCACAAGTGTGTTCATATCAAATTTAATGACAACCTCAGTGGCTGGATTATCTATAACATGCCAAGCAAGGACCAGCAAAACCAGCAGCTTTTTCCAGTTGTTTCAGATCTGCTCACCAGCATGATTAGAGGCTGAAATGCTCTGCCTCCTCTTCATAGCCATGTTAGTACTAAATCGTACCGTCCTTTACAACCATGATGTTATCGTCAAATGAAACTGCAGCTTAGGGATCAGTGTAGGTCAACATTTTGTCAATTTGTACGTCCAACCCAGAGCAACACTGACTGGTACAGCCCCTCAGCTTTGCACTGCGGCCCTCCCACTGCACTTCTTGTGGGGCTTGGCTCTCTCCTTTTTTAGATCACACCTGAAACTCGACTGAGTGATACTGTCTCTCATTTACTTTCACTCCACATTTTGAGAGATGGCACAAAAATCAGTTATGGAAGTAAACAGTCTAACAAGCCTGAGCAACAGTCAGTTCTGCACCATGGGCCATCAATGGTTTTACAGTCAGGACAGCTGCCCTTTCTGTGATGGAGCTTCCCATGAGACAACGTGCTTGTAGATCTCACCTTGTTCTCTTCTTCTAGTTTTTCATGGTCACAGTGATCTCCATGTTTTGCACTGGTCACCTGCAGCTCCTCCTGGTAGAGTAGGATTTATTGCATAGTCTCTGGAAGTGTGTTCAGCTCGTATGTGAAATTGAAGTAGATTAGTATATTTTCTTGCTTTATTGAGAGGTTCCTTTGATGTAGAATGATTGGACTTACAAAAAACCAGCTAACAGCTATCACTTTCATTTACTAAAGATGACAATTTTTTAATATGGAAAGACAGGATTCTGTATCAAATGTCTTCCTGGGGGCCCTCAGTCATCACAATCTTTCTGATAGTGAAAAATAGAACTCAGTTGTATCTCTGATACATGTCTCAGAAGAACCTATTACAAGTCCCTTATCTAGCATACATTTGTATATAGATATAGCAGGATTTATTATGTTTTCATCTGGATTTCTGCATGAGACAATACATCAAAATGAACACTAAATGAAACACCATCAACCTAACACTCTTAGTTTCACAGAAAAATACTGCCCCTGTTACTGTGGGATTACTGTATCTTGAATAACATAGGGGTGAGGCACGCTCTTCTTCTTTTTCAGTCAGCTTTTTTGTGTGTTTTGAAAGTCCTCTCTCAGTAGTGATGTTTACTATTATGCTCATGATTACCTGTATTTCCTTTCTCATGCTCTGGCCTAATCTAACATAACTGCAGGCAATGCACTTTTGCTCCATTTTGCAAGAAGGTGTTTGTGGTAACAGTGGTAGCAGTAGCAGCACTGAAACAACAGAGGTACAGGTTAAGATGGCTCATGTCCCCCAAAAGCCCTAGTAACTGGCCAGCTGCCAAGGGTATGAATATGAATGGCCCATAACAGCTTTGTGAAGCCCATTTTCTCTGTAAAGCAATGGGCTGCAGGGCAAAGCACCGGCAATCTTTTAAACTCTGTTTACCATAGTGCTGTTAACCATGTACACATCACAGACTCACCATGCCTACCCATGAACTTCCTCCAGACAAGTCTCCAAAGAGCTCTGCTTAAAGACACATGTAAGCCATCCACATGGAGTTGGCTGCACAGTTTGGAGGATCACGTAACTTCATGGACTTTAGTGGTGGGCTGACAATTGCAGAGCCTAATGAAAGAAGGTCCATGGGTTACTGCTACACCTATGAGGCACAGCACATCTCCAAAGTACTGTGGGAAGGTGCTTCACAGCCTGCCCTCTTGAGAGATGTCTACCACAGATCCTCTCAGGTTCTCCTGCTCTAGAAATGCTTTTCATGCCTCCCATATATTTACCTATAATCTAAATAGCCAAGTACACTCAAAAATAGCTGCAAATCAGCTAGAAGATACGTGTTTGTTCCCCTTGCTGAAATGGGACATATTTGGTGAGTCTCTTAAAATAAGAGGTCAAATAAGAGATGGAAATCTTGTTCTAAGGGTACGTTTTTTCACCACATGAAGTCATAAGGCATTGTAGGAATACTGAGCTAAGAGACAAGAATAACACTTTCAGTTTAATAAAAACAGAGCACACACATTTCACTTGCTGGGCTACCTTATTTGTAAGCTAGGCAGAAACAGAAGCTGGTATGAAAAGAAGCCCAAGTTGATATGTCTCTCAGTAAAGACAGTATCAAAAATCCCCATGAGGTTGAGAGGAAAGCAGTTTTCAGGCTGATTATTCACTTCATGAGACTTTTAGCTGTCAAAATTATTTCAATGGGGTAAAAAGTATTGACTGAAAATTTATGCTGTCATTGCTGCCATCATCATGAGGAGCTCTTTAACACTTTGCCAAGTATATCTGGAAAGTGCAGTCCCCACCGAGGTTTCTGGCCTGAGTGCAGCAGTGGCAGCCAGTGACTGGGAGCTAAATCTGTGTGAATGGGCAAAGAGGTGAGATTTCTCCTACACCACCCCTCGCCACTCATCCATGTGCAGGTGGAAAATCAGCAGGGAACCAGACAGTTCAGATGAAGCTGGAGCCTGTGCTCACTCCAGTGATGCTCACAGGGCTCTGGAAGCACAATTTCTTGGTGGCTTTCAGGGATGCCAGGGAGCTGTAAGGAGCCTTCCTGACAGAAGTCCACCTGTAAAAGGTACCCTGACTCACATGGCTGCTGATAGATAACCACCTCCAAACCTTGTCCTGCTGAAAGCCGTCAGTGGCATTCAGCACAAGTGCTGTGAGGCTGAGGAGTCATTCTCCATGTGGAGTGGAGCCACTGCAGCCTTTCAGTCCCAGATTACAGCCCAGGGTTAGTAAAGCCCAGCTCCACATAATTACCACATGAAACCAGCTTCCTTTCAAAGCTTGCTCTTTCAAACATGCAATAAAGAGTTCTGTGTAGAAGCGTTGAATTAATATGGGGCAAGTCTCAAGATTCTTAATCAGCTTTAGCTGGCTTTTACTTTGGGAAAACTTCCCACTGCTCTTCTGAGTAAGGACATAAGAATTTGTCCAGAGTAACCATTTTCAGCATGAAAGGAATGCTTACTATGTTATTCCCATCTGGCTTTCCTAGAATAGCTCATCTGTTATTCCCTTCACATGCCTCTGTGAAAAGGGCCCTGAAGGATGAAGTCATCCTGAAGTGCGCTTTTTTTGTCCTAAAAATCTGCATATTCTTACTATGCTTACTTTGATCAGGGTTCAGGGCATTCCTCCCACACTTTCAATACAGTTTCTCTGCTTTGCCATCCTCTCACCCAGTGAGGGAATGATGCCTCCACTTCTCTTCCTACCCCTGAGGAAAGCCAGACAGCTTAAGATGCTTAAACACTGGCAGACTTTCAAGCCTCATCTCTGCTCTGACCCCTGGGAGCCTTGTATGCTGATGAGGATGAGGAAGAGGAAGGTGTAAATTCTTACTGCCCACCCTCTCCTTTTTTTTTAATTCCCCTATTGCCTCCTTCCCCCAGCTCCCTGTATTCCTATGCTTGCATGTTCACCCTTTCTTCTGTTCTCCTGGTTATCAGATGATCACGGTTGTGTGGACAGTATCCCTGCCTGTACTGAGGCTCTGGCACCCTAATTCTTGGGAACCTTTGGGCAGTGCAGATCATGATGATGATGATGAAAAGGATGCCCAGCACTTTTCCAATCAGCCAGCAGCTGTTCATGCTGAAATGTTCTCTTTTGTTCCTCTGCTTGGGTCCATAGCCAGTGTTACAGACTTACTGGAGGACAGGCAAGGAAATCCACGGCCACCGTGTTGGTGACATAACTGAGGGAGCAGATGTTTGATTGTGCTGAGCATAAGCAATGAATAATTAATTAAATAGACAAATGCCTTTCTCAGGGTGTTACTCTTTAAGTTATTTAAAGGCCAAGAGATATGAAAGGTGAGCTGCTGGCAGAGTTAAAGCTAGCAAGATGGCCAAGGAAGCAGATGCTCTCTGGTCTGTAAAATGTCTATGCTGTTTAGCAGCATCCTTCAGCCGGTGAATCTGTGCTGTTACATTCCCAGAGCTGGCCCTTGGGGACCCTGGGGTAGATGATGGGAGCATGCTAGGCAAAGTGCCTTCATGAATGGGAAAAGAGCAGAGGGGAGATCCAGTGAGTAATCTTGGGCTTTCGCCAAGGACCTCACCTTTCAGAACAGGAGGAATGGAGAACAAATAGCTAAAGAAGTCACATCCGCACTGTTGTCAACTGACTGCTGCAGACACAATGTGTCTGCATGGGGGGAAATAAGAATTTGAATCTATGGAAGTGATCCACATTTACAGACAAGGCTGAAGGGCAAAGCGGCTGCCTAGTGCAGCACCTCTCAGCCTGAGGCCAACGAACTGCAATGGGAAGCCAAAGGAGATGGTCAGACCTGGGCAGTGCTGCCTTGGGCTGGGATGTGTGCCTCTCCAAATGGCCAGGAGGCTCCCTCGAGGCCACCACCCAGCAGCCATCTGGCTGCTGCTGTTCTCCCAGCTGTGCAGCACCATGAAGATATCTAACACAAACCCCATTTGTTTACTGGTACTGCATGCTCACATTTGCAGGCAACATTTGGATAATCAGTTCAGAAACAGCTACTCATCCTTGTTTTAAAATTAACATTACCTCTCTTTTAGGGGCAGCTACTACCATATGTGACTAATTGATTTGTCTGTGCAGAGAATAGCTATGGGTGGCACCCGCATCTACTCTCTGTGGAACGAATTGTGAATGGAGTTTTGAGCTGCGTGTGCACACCAAACCCCACAGAAAAGGCCACCTCCTTGCTGGTCAAGTCTTCCTTATCTGTGGGACATGGCAAATAAAGGGAGTGAGTCACTGCCCTCCCTGTGGGCAGGATGCTGACCAAGAGGGGAGAGGAAGAAGATGGGGGGGAAAGTAAAGGCAGAGTGAGGGGACAGTGGTGGTGAGAATGGAGCCTGGGTGGCCAAAGCACAAGAGACACACCACTGTGCAGGATAAGAACTCGATGGTCTTACAGTTCACCCAGGCACTGGGAGCTGCCAGTGCCTAACACGCTATGCAAGTGATAAAGTCATCCAAAGATTGTTTTACAAGGAAAAATGTAACCTTGGTCCAAACCCAGACTGGTTTTTACCATGACTAAATAAGGAAACACAGTATTTCATAAATGAGCATCCCACTGAAGAGGGCAGCTATATGTACTGATGGCCACCCAACTCCCTTCAGCATCCAGAGAGCAGGTCCCAGCCTAAGTTCTCAGGATATTTTCTGCCTATTTCTGTTAACAGGAGATAACCATAGCCCTGCAGTAAGATAATGTGTTTCTTACCAGCTCTGTGCTCCTGTCATATCACACAGGCAATCTATAAGATGGTTTCTTCTGTAATGAAGATGCCGGAAGATGAGTCGACACCGGAGAAGAGGACAGAGAAGATCTTCCGCCAGATGGACACCAACCGTGATGGTAGGCACCCTCCAGATGCCAGGACAGCTGCCTCTGCCCCGCCATGCTGGGTGGCTGTGGTGTCCTGCCCACACAGGGTGGCCCCTGAAACCCACTGCTGCTCCTTCAACCACCCAGGCAAAGCCACCCCCCTCCACCGTCAGTAGGGTACAGGCAGGCCAGGCTTTGCCTTATGGAGTTGCTTTCCCAGGGATTTTCCTTGGACTTCCCCAGCTTCCTTTCATGGTCCTGAGACTTGGCAGGTTTGCTGTGACCCACCATGCACACTAAGCAAACCTGTTTCTTTTCCAGGAAAGCTTTCCCTGGAAGAGTTCATCCGAGGTGCCAAGAGTGATCCATCCATAGTCCGTCTCCTGCAGTGTGATCCCAGCAGCGCCGGGCAGTTCTGAACACATTCTTTGGATGAATTATGTATCTGCTTTTTTTTTTACCTTGCCAAACAACATTCATGGTAGTGTTGCCTCTGTATGGCCAATTATGCCTTCATTTGTGGCATCTTATAGCTTCTTTTGTTGTGGATTAATTATAAGAATGCTGAATTGCTCTTAACAATTTGTCCAGAGCACGGGCAGTACTATTTTAAACAGATATTGTGGTGTTATAATTGTTTTAAAGATTTCATTTTGGTTTTTTTGTTTTAACATGTCTGTTTTGGAAAGTACGCATTGAGAAGAAGTAAACCAACAACAAAACCCTTGGCAGCAAGACATGCTGACAGATTTAAATTGCTGCTTTAGTAGCTAAGTATTCACCTGCAGGACCTGAAAGCGTAGTAGAGGTTGAACCAGAGGGGTTGTGATAGGTGGGGTAGGATTCACCTGAAACCTCCTCTCCTGTCCAGGAGGCACTAGTTAAGGTCAAAGACAGTATCAGAAAGAAGTACAAAAGCAGAAAATGTGTGCGGGGTGTATCGTCTGCACCCCTCCTCCTATGCCTTGTTGTTTCAATGCTGTGAACATTTTCCAAGTTGTGAAGCAGAAGGGAAAAAACAAAGGTTGACATTTTTTACTAGGTTTACAGAGGTTGATTTCACATGGCTTTATCTGAAAATTCAGCATTTTGCAATACTGATCCCCAAATCCACAACTGACGATACCTCTCACTGTTTGGGATCAGCAAAAGCAGACACAGAAAACTGGGTCTTGACAATGAATTTAAGGGAGATACATGTTGAATGTGAAATTTTTAGGTTAGTAATAAAGCAGTTTCTACTAAGGAGAGTGGGCATTCACGTGAGGAACTCACGGACATCTGCAAGCAGCTCCAGCTGAGGCACATCTGCTGTTCTGAATGCTCTTGCATATTATGAAGATTTGGGGGGGAGTTTGTCTCACTCCATGTAGCTAACAGAGTTTCTGGGCCTCCTCTTCGGGGAAGGCTGTCATCAAAACTTGTTTTAAACATAGAATTGTAGCATCTATATTTCATTTATTTTAGTAAAGTTTGAAAAATCTGTACTGAAATGAGGAAATGGTACGCTTTATGGTATATTTATATATAGAAGAATTAAAACAAAAAAAAGATCAGCTCTTGAGAGAAATGCTGAATGTTTATCTTTTCGCCTAGATGCAGGAGTTCTGAAATTTGCTGCTGCAAAACTTTATTCTTTGGTCAAAGATGCTGTATGCAAAGCTAGTATGCATACGTGGGATTTCTTAGGGACTTTACAAGCGCTGATGCAACAGAAAAGCTTTAGCGACAGGAGGCATTATGCTGACTAAATTGGCGTTAATCTGTCATTAGCTAAAGTCTGCTCTGTGATCCTGTTGGAGAGGTACCCACGTAGGCAGTGCACAGCATTGGGAATTTGTGAGCTCCTTAGAGTAACCTTTGTCTGGCAGGCAAGGTTGGCATTTTGTCAAGTGACCTTGTAGATGCTAATCCCCAGTAGCCTTAATTTAAAATAAACTAAGTAAAATAAGTCTGCTTGCAGATGATGATTAGCTAAGTACTAATTAGAAGTCATGAATAAGTAGCTGAGTATGAATAAATTTTTGTTGAACACTAGCTAGAGTGTACAATGACTGAGAGAAAAAATCCTAGACTTAATTTTTCCATACCATTTGCTTTGCCAAGTGTGAGGTGAAGAGCATATTAAAATAAAATAAAAATAAATTGAAAATAACATTGCTAATCAGTTGTGCTAAAATAATTATGAGTGATTAATCACACTCAATAAATTTTTTCAGGCATACACCTTTGTCTCAAATGATCATAGAAACCCAGTTGTTGATATATTCCCATTGTATTAATCAAAATACTGAGCACAGATGCGGGGGGTGGGAAATGAGAAAGCAAAAGAGGCCCAATCACAGACACAAACAGATTTTAATACATAGCACTTTTAGCTGTTACAAGCATTACTGACAAATTTTGCACCAGTTCTTCCAGTGGATGGAAATGTTCCCTATCTCTTTCTCCCTAATCTTCACTAGACATCCTGTGCAAAAATCTAACCCTTTGAAGGAGAGCCTGTGTCTACCTTCAAGGTAGTTTTCTGATTTACCTGGAGAGATTCTGTCCCTCTCTCCCATATCCATCATCTCGTGTATCAAAAGCCATGTTCCCTCTTGAGTGCTTTAAGGGTGGTTTTTCAGCAGGACGAGCCTGGCCAGACTGCTGGGGATTGCTGCAGGAAGGTCAGTGGACATGCACTGATCAGCATGCTTTCCGTCAGACAGGAATGACCAGTCCCACTGGCCCAGGCACTCTCAAGGTGCTCCATCACGACCACTGTGCAAGCAGGACTAGGTGACACTAGAGAAACCTTGCCGAACTTCTAAGCTGCTGGCTCAGTGCAGGCACCCAGATTCTACAGAGGCTGGCGTTTAAGGAAGGTGAAAATGGATAACTCCTACAGTTCCATCTTCTTCTTAATGTTGTGAAAGCAGTTGCATGTGACTGAAACTTTTAAAATGTTGCCTTGTATTTAAGCTACTGCATTCCATCTCTTTTTAGTTTCGTGATATATTTCTGACCCAGAACCTAATCTCTGTTTGGTTTAGCTCAGTAGTTTCGGGGCTTTGGAGCCAAGCTTGCTTCACGTTAATATGTAAAACTCATGTTTGAAAACATAACCTGCGCTATGACCCCATGCCAGCAAAGATGTAATTCTTCCCACAGTTCACAAAATCTGGAAGAATGAGAATTAGCCCATAGATGTAGAGAATATAGCTGGAGATAAGACTATTGTACAAACATTTACAGAGCAAATGAAGTTATCCTTTTACCTGACTACCACTGTTGATGGATATTGTTTTAGATTATAAACTATCCCTTTCTTTCTATGCCTCTGCATGTACTTTAAAAGTGATCCATAGCTGGAGTTGTGATAGGAGCCTCCTCAGATCTCAAAGCAGCAGGACAGCAGTGGTGTGCTGCACCCTGCATTGGAATTTTCTGCTTTGCTGCCATTTGCATTTGCAATCATACTGCCTTCATAAACCTTTTGAAGACAAAAATATCTATCCTGTATAAAATAGCACAGCAAGTCAGACACTTTCAAGTGATCAGTTAGCAGTATTTCTATATGGGAAGGATGGCAGACAGCATACACTATTTCACATCATTTCCCAGTTTTGCAGGTGCATTCTCCAGCATTAGGTGCATATGAAAGAGGCAACCTTCAGTCACATGTTGCCCAAATGAATTAATGAGCACATCCCGTGTGTAGACTGAATCCATGGAAAATGCTAGTCCCATTTCCCTGGCATTGCCGGTTAGCTTGCCTAACTCTGGGCCAGAAGATGTGAAGTGAGGGCAATTGCTTGTGAGATCTGCAGCTGCCTTTGTCTTAGGGTGCTTTGGGAAGGGAAAAGGGAACACAGCCACTGTAAAACCAGCATGCAGGTGTTTTTGTGAGCACACATTGTTTGAGAGGGACAGAAGAAAGATCTATGTTTCAAAATTATTTGAAGCCCTGAGTTCACAGCAGTGGATATTCCTGGGGTACATGAAGCTGTGCTGCTCCTCTTCCTGTTCTTAGGAGCTTGTAGGATCTTTAGCTTACTGTTGGGCCATTTTGTCCTTTGTTGTTCTCTGTTACAAAGCATGGCCTCCTCATTTTCTAGACATTGCTGTTTAGAACTGTAAGCCAGAAATGTGTAACTCCTGTAGCTGGAGGGAGGTCTATGTGCAGAAGTATTGCACACCAGCACATAAGTGGTCACACAGACCAGGTCCTCATGGTTTAGTAACTGTCCCTGGGGGCTGAGCCATAGGACTTTTTCAGAGTGTGCTCCCTTCACTGATGGCAACCGTGCAATAATGTGGCTTAGCTTGATTTTCTTTCACTGCAGACCAGGCTAAGTCGCATTACCTTGCATTTGCTGTGGGCTGGAAGTGCACACATGGGCAGAAACCTCGGCTCAGCTGACTCATGGAAACTTGGTGAACTGTGGTAACTTGGTGTTGAGCCCTAATCCACAGACTAAGCCGAGATGAGAACATGGTCATGGCCATACGCCTCTCAGTACATGTGAACAGGGGAACACAGTGACAACTGGCAGGTCCCTGGAGACACATGGCAGTGGGAAGGGAATCTCTTGCTTCAGAATGAACACCCTGAGCTCAGCTGTCTCCCTTCTTTTAAAACTTCCTTTCTTTAGCAACACTTGTGAAGATGGAATATGATAACAATATAGCACAGTCAGGATAAAGGAGACATCCTTCAAAAGAGTTTCCTTTTGAAGCCTAGCATACAAGCGCCAAGTGTAACAAGCAGAGGGGAGGGCTAGACAAGACCTCCTGAACACCTGCTATGCCAGCACCTCGTTTTATCTTCCTCACGGTGCTCCCTCAGCCTCCTGGTGAGGTGGTCCTTGGGCTCAGGAGTTAAGTGCCAAGTAACCAGAGCAAGACCAGTGGAGAAGAATGTTCCACCTGTCCTTTGCATAAGCCTTTGTATGCATTCTTTGCTCTGTATCTTACTAAGTGGGGTCTCACGTAGGAGTCTTAAAGTGGGGGAAGTCAGTTTCCTTCGTATCACAGGCAGAACTTGTACTGAGAAACGCAGAGAAACTTGGCAAGCGTCAGCCAGCCAAGCAACACTTAGAGCTGCATGTGGAGTTTTCCATTGACTGTGCAGTAGACAGATAAGATACAAAGCAGTGATATGTCAGACTTGTGCTGTGATGTGCTCTGAGATAGGGCTAGACCAGAAATAGCACCTTCTAGCTGAGCAGATCTGTCTGCTGCATGTTCAGTCAGAGGCGCTGACAAAGTACACTTTTAAATACCTTCAGCATGAATCTGCAGCTGCAGAAGTAGGATAACTCTGCTCTTTCTCACATATAAGCAACAGAGCTGTTTGCTATGCCCCAGTTAGGAGCTGAAGAAACAGCTCCCAGGAGGAGCAGAAGGCAATTCCTAAGTGTAACTGAGGGCACAACATTTCCTGAAGGAGCTTTTTTCCCAGTTGTGGTAGGCGAGAAGGGAAAGCTCTGACTCTCAAGGCCCAGGTGCCATTTTGCAGGCTGGCACAAGTGAGAAGAACAGCTGTGGAGAAGCACATGGAGGTAAAAAACAGCTGGGTTTGTAAACTGTCATGGAAAGCAGTGACACTAGAAATCAGGACCATCATTGAGGGGCTGCAGACGTCACCAGATGGCTCTGGCAACCAGAGGAGTAGAACTGTTGGTCGTATGCGAAGTCAATCTCCTCATCCCTTGCAGACACCATCCCTGGCTACCATGGGTGTCTCAGGTAGCAGCACTTCCTTATTCCAGCCTGGCTTTTGCTACTGTTGTTTCCAAATCATCCATACGGAGAAGTTGTTTCAGGGGTGGGGATTCTCACAGGGTAAGATACAAAGCTTTCCAGATACACTCTCCATATCTTAACAAGTAACAGCTGGAAAGGCCAGATGTGAGGGGCTTCTTACAATGTGCAGATTTTATTTCCTCATTGCTCCCACAGGTTGTGTTATTTTAATATCTATAGTTGGGATTAAGCTATCACATGTGAAATGCTCACTAATGCATAATAAATAAGGCAAAAAGAGCTTGGGTTGTAGTGAACGGTGTGAAAATAGTAGAGAAATAAAAAACAGTAGGAGACATCACTGCCTTTAGATAAGGGTCTGAATTCACAAGGTGAAACCCCCTCAGCAACAATCAGCACAGAATAGCTCATCTGTGCCAGCCCAGTCCATGGGACCTTCTGGGCTGCTTCATCCCCACGTCAACATGTGCTGGAGCTCTAGGTCTTGCCACAGAGATGGTCATCTGAGCTTATTCAGCCTTGTTGAGTGACTCCCAGATCTTGAAGCACATGATGGCCACCCTCTCTGTAGTGCTCAATTACTGTGCAGCTAGGACATGTCTTAGATCTTCCTCTCTTGCCCTGACCTTGTACCAAAGATGCTATCACCTTCCAGGGCAGGCACTCAGGGTGTCCAGCTCCCCAGGGCTTTGCACCCACTTCCCAGTTGCCATCCCTATCCTCTGTGTGAATGAGTAACAAACACCAGCCCTTGACATCTGGAGGAGCCAGGCTTGATGCACTTTGATGGAACAGTTTCTGATTTGGTTCCCAGCCTTTGGCTCTCCTGTGTGTTCTTTGCCAACCACACTCTTTCCTACTATAAAGTAATGGCAGTACCCACTGCACCTCTGGAACAATGTGGTTTTCTTTATCGTTTGTTGATGCACTGAAGACTGACTGGTGCTCACTCTCTGTTCCCGTGGTTTATTCCACAGAGAGCTGATTTCTTCCAGGCAGACACAGTATCTTTCCTTGTGTCACCATTCAGCAGGTGGTCCCTGATGCTGCCTGGAGCACCCAGATGCTCTGGACCAGGGATAATTTTGGCACAGTTAATGTCAGGCGGAAACTCTTCCTGCCATCTGTCAAAAACACGTGTCAGGGGTGTGACCTCTGTTTTTTTCCTCCCTGGGGACAGGGGTTTCAGTGATATTCAGGGTTGGCCTCATGTTCCCCCACCAAACGGGATGATGGTGATTAGTAAACCCACCTGAGAAAATCCTCTTAAATTCTAAGCTTCGTTTGTGCTATTAATTGGCTGCACTCACAGGGAAGATTAATGGGTCCCATGTTGGGGGGAGAACTTGCACTTCCTTGCCACCGCCACCTTTTTATCTCCTGTCATTAGTTTATTTCCATTTCCAGGGCAACCAAATAGGTTTTATTAGTATCTGGGAGAAAAAGAAAAAACAAAACCAGACTTTCAGTCTGATGAGGATCCAAGGAAGCTTAGTAAAGACATTGTGCTCCATGTTAGTCATATGAATGCTCCTCAAGATCATGTTTCTTTGGTATTTTGTGTTTAATTTCCTTATTCATGCTTTAGTTGCGTTCATGATTTATATATTTATTTTGGATCCTCTTAGACTCAGCCCTGCCGATTGTTTAGCTCATATGCAAGGAAAACTCCCAATCATCTCAAGAGCAGAGCTGCCTGAGCAATTACTAGCAAGATGGGCTCACTGTGCCTAGTGAAAATGAAGTGCTTAATTACATTAGGGATTATTTTTGTCTGCACTTTTGCTGCAGGGAGACAGATTGAACTGCATTTCAATATGCTTATCTCTTCCACTTGCTCACTTCAATTCCATTCAAGCAGTCCTGTAGCTAATATTTATATATTCAATTCTATTTTACTCTTGAACCTGAGGTGACCAATCCTGGCCTCTTCTGACAGAAGTACTTGATACTTTTTGATTTTTAAATATTGCCAAGTGAATGACATAATGGATGAAAAAGTCAATAGTTACCAATCTGTTTGTGTAAGTTTGGGCAGATATTCTTGATGCTATAGAGACTAATAAATTGAGATAAACCATGGCCAAAAGCTGAATGGATCCAAGTGTCCAGTTTCCGTTTAAGTCCATGACCATTCCACGGGGAGAGCTTTCTCATCTCTGTTCCCTCAGGCTGTTTCTACATTGCAGGGTACAGATTCCAAATCTAACTTTAAATAAGCTACCATGGGCAGACTAACTGCAGCAGCATGGGGTTCAGCATATCCTGTGTCTTGGCAAAATTAGATACCTCTCTGGATGAATGCTTTGTAAGCAAACCTACATATCCTAAGGAAGACTTTTAGAACTCATAAAGGAGAGCGACGACTATGAATTAGATGAATTTGGTCTGCATATTTTTCTTATGGCTGTCTAGAATTGCTAGTGTCCTGCGTGTAGTTGCCTATAGCTATTGTGATGTGTTAATTTTCCCCCTCAGTTCTTTTGTAAGCTCATCTGGTGATATTCTGAGTCTCCAGCCAGTTCTCAGCCAGACAAAACCCACAGAAAGGACATCTAGAGTTGAGCTGCCTTCAGGAAGACTGAGGGCAGCCCGTGGGATTTGGCCCTGTGCTGTTGCATGCTTAGGGAGCATGGGCACACAGACCTGGCAAACCTACCTGGTAAATGGAAGTAGCTGGTCAGGCCACCAGAGGAGACAGAGAATTTGGCGGAGGGCTGTGTATGTGTTCTGTGCCCCATTGCACGTGCAGTGTTCTCCCTGCTATTAACTTCCAGTTAGGACCTTTCTTGAACTCTTTGTGTCAGAGTAAAGTTTTCTTACACTGATAATGTATTTGTGTTATGCAATGTACTCAAGAAAAAAACAGAAGATTATCTCTCTATGACTGTCCTCTCCTCTCAAGAAGCTGTTCTCTTCTGTACATATGATATGCAGAATGTATGGGAGTCTTACCAGTGTTGGTTTGCATTTTTAAGACTGTACTAATTAATGTGTGATACTATTGTGTTTTTGTAGTGGCATCTTTGATGTAAGATGTAAAAACTATTTAAAATGCTTTTTTTTTTTTTGTTATTGTTCAGCTTTTAGAGCTAGCACCAAGGACTGCATGTTCACTAGAATCAGCCTTTTCGAGGGCTGTCATAGCTGCACACAGGCACCAGTGTGTCACTCAGAGCATAGCACCCGCATTCTTATTTTAGGGGTCAATTTTGAGTGGAAACTAATTCTTCCTGAGAAGTCTAGTTTTCTGTCTTTCCCTCCCTCAGACTCAAGCTTCCCCCTCCTGTGCTGTGTGCCAGCCCCAGCCCCAGGAGGAGACCTGGGAGGAGGATCCCCTAACCCAGGGCACCCCACTGGCCCCAGTTCCAGGTTTCCTTGTCCCTTAGCTCACCTACATGCGTGCTCGGTTTCCCTCGGGACAGACAGCTATACCAGGACAGAAACGACGGGTTCACATTTTAAGACCATTTGTGCAACTGACTTTAAAATTAAGTAAATTGGAGAGAATTAAGCAATTAAGGAAAAGAAAAGCCTGAGTGGCAAGTTTGGGATCAGAATCTTATTGGGTTGATTAATATAGTGAGAACTCGGGGTCAGTCCCTAGAAGACAGGACCATTTGGGGGACTTAGGTCTACATTTTTGTTGGGTTTGGAGAGGGAAGAGGGGCTTGGGCCCAGCCTTTGGGGCAGGGCTGACTTACTCAGTGGATTGAGTCTGAGAGAGATGCTTCTCCAGATTGAGTCCTGGACCAAAAGACAAGACATGCTGCAGCTTAGGTTTTTTCCTTTCAGTTTTTTTCTTTCCAATGGTGAAAGCTGTTCAAACTGCACCTGGCAAAATGACTGACTTCAAAAGCATGTTTTTCTTTGTTATATAGACACTCACAAAACAGCATTGTGTGGTTAAAAAGGTGCATTTGTGATAGTTTCTTTTTCAGTGCCAAAATATACAAGCAGTATTGTTTGAAGGGAAATAAGAATTTTTTTACTGTATTGTTATTACTGTTGAACAAATATTGTTCTTAAATGTTAGATTTTGAAGACTTTTGTATTGTAAACTGTTCGGTGACATGGTGCTTTTTCATACTGGAATTACTGATTGCACCTAATTATGAATTATTTTGTTTTCTTATATCAATATGTAACCTTGAACAATCTTGATGAAAACCAGTGTATGGTGGATACCAATGGTTCAGACAAATTCTCCTACTGAAATCCCCTAATTGTTCTTTCCTACTAATAAACATTCTGCTGCAGCTAGCTATGATGTGCCATGCGTTGTTACTCCCTTCACGTTGGCACCTTAAAGCTTCATGTAGCTCCATGGTCTGGTGACCAAACCTCAGAGGAGCCTTTGCCTGCTGTCCTCACAGCCTCCAGCCTGCTCACCATCGTGGGCAAAGGGGCAGCAGCCGGGCAAGCCAATTTGGAGGGTTTAGTGAGGGCTTAATCCGTTCATGGGCCTTGTGCTGGCACGTTGCAGCCAGCTGGGCTCTCTGCTGCTAATACAGCTTCTCCTCCAGCGGCTAAAGCTGGCAGCAGGCACAGGTGAGACAACACAGAGTGGTTTATAAAAGCAAAGGAAGGACAGCACTGGGCAGAGAGCCCTGGTCCTCCAGAGCTGGAAAGGCCAGCTTAGATGGCTGACGGAAGCTTTCCCTGCTGTAGATAAATCCCTCTCCGGGTTTAGGGCACTCTTTTATCCCCAACTGACTAGGCACCATCGGGGGTGCAGGATGTGGGGAGGGAGCACGGGTTGGTAGGGTGGTAGCTGTGGTTGGCCGTTTCAAGATATGGCTCACGGGGCAGCAGCAGAGGCTCCTGCCAGCCTCAGCCAGGCTCCAGAGGGAGTTGGCTCATGCTCCTGTCCATGCTCCCTAAGATCCGCAAACTTTTGCCTAGCCTAAATTTGGTGCTGGGATTAGCACCAGGGTGCTAAAAGTGGTTTTAATCCAGCTGGAAGGTAACTGAAACCATTACCTATTTTCTCTGGAGATTAAAAAAAACCCAGCCTATTCATGGAACTGCACATTAATAAGGGCTTGAAACAGGCTAGAGCCTGGATGGAGCAGCAGTCTCAGTGTTCAGGTACCCCATGTGCTCAGTGCACCTTCAAATCAGCTCTATTGCACAAGCTTCCAGTGCGCCAGACTCCCTGTGATAGATGTTCTCCTCACCCTCCCATTAGGGCCATAATACAATTTAGCATTAAGGTGTGAAAAAGGCAGGGGTGTTTATTTGCATAGGGATGCTAAACTCCTCTGCCTTTGCTGGCCCATGCATCTCGCTGTGCAAAGCCCAAGGCTTCTGTCCCAGGACAGGGTCATGGATGGGCCCCCGGTGCAGAGCCTGGCTTCAGGTGATGGCTACCACCAAGCACTGAAGCATGTGCTGAACCCCAGCAACCTGGGATAGTCCCTCCCACCATCTCAGAGAGGAGGAAACCCAAGGCCCTGCCACTCACCAGCCACTAAGCCCTGGATCTGGCCCCATCTGGGAAAGAGCACATTCTGGACTCTATCACAGAGTGCTTTTTGGCAGCACAAATTGAGCCAAGAGCTTGGGAAGGTGTCAAAAAACCCAAAATTTTGCTGCCCCATTGAGTCCCCTAAAGATCTGATCAAGAGCTAAAGGAGGGGTGTTTTGCTCCTCTCTGCTAGGAGAAGGTCAGCTTTTCTTAAAGACCTGTGAGTCACCTTGCCCTTGCTCAGGCACGCCAGAAACGGCCCGGTCTCTGAGCATGCTGTGAGTGCAGTGATTCCTGTCCACCAGTACACTTCTCACTCCTCCATGGCCTCACAGACAGAGGACATTCAACCACTCAACTGTTAAAGCATTTGCATTTTAACAGCCACTCAGTAAAATGACTCCCTATAAAACATGATTAAACATCTATCACAGGCAGTGCCTGGGAAATGTGGTTACTTTAAAGAGCACCACGGGAGCTGGTCCTGGCTCACCCCACACTGCTCATCCAGATAGCATCCCCAGAACCTGGAAAAGCCCCCGAGAAACGCTCCAATAGCTGCTGGACTGAGAAGCCACCGTGGCAGGGCCAGCACCCTGGGCTGCGAGCTCATCCACGGGGGCTGCTAGCACCAGCAAACTGCAACCAGTCCCACAGCTGCCATCATATTTATCTACATACACACACATCTGACATTATATACATACGAGGTTTGGTTTCTGCTGTAGCTCGGGTGCCGACTGCAGATGGGCTGGTAAGGGAACACAGGCTGCTCTAGAAACTGTCATCAGAGCAAAGAGAATGTGGTGGGAGGGGAATGGGTCTCTGCGGTTTCTGTGGCATCTGGGAAGACTTCTGATGCTCTTGGTTAGTATGTCATACTCACCAAGCTACAGAGCATGTAGTGCCAAGCTGTCCTGCTGTATCTCAAACAGCCAACAAATAGTTTTCAAAATTGTTAGAAAATGCCAAGCACACAGGGGAAGCTTTTTAAAAAACCTTTGGTTTTAAAACCTCTTGAGGTTCCTCTGCATGGCAGCATCATTCTCCAGCATATCTACTACTTCTCCCAGTTTTCAGTTATCAACAGACTTTCCCCATCATCCAGGTCATTAATGAAGATATCGAACTGGACTGGACCATGTATTGACCCCTGGGGTACACCGTTAGTCACTGGCCTCCAACTAGACTTCGTGCCGCTGATGATCTCCACCCTCTGGGTGCAGCCACTCAGACAGTCTTCGATCCACCTCACTGCCTGTTCATCTACCAGTACATCAACAGCTTCTCTGTGAGGACCTTATGGGAGAGTGTCAAAAGCCTCACTAAAGCCTAGGCAGCCAATATCCACTGGTCTCCCCACCTTCTACCAGGCCAGTCACTGAACACGTTTTAGTGATTACTTTATTTTAGTCTCTGTTCTTGTTTTCTCAGTAGAATGAATTTCTGTTTTCTTCTTTTTGAAAAGCTTTCTGGATTCAGAAGTAGGAACTCATCGCCAGCATGCAGTAATACATACCATAGCAACAGAAATATCTCATACATAGGAATATTTATTTTTTTCCTTCTTAAAAATGTACAAAAAAATAAAATAACTGTATTTACAGTTTATCAAACCCCTCTCCCAGTTGCAACACTATTAAGTTACATGAGCTATTTTCTTAATATAAAAGCACACTATTTATACATAAAGTTTCCTTGTTTCCCAGAAAGAGGGCTTGTCACTAGTTTTGGCACAAACACTCCTGTTTGTATCTTGTCTCAATTCATAGAAAATGGAAGAGCATTTAAACATTTCATAAGCTTTACATTTTAAAAGTCGTAACATATTCCTTTCTAGTTCCATATCAATCAACATATAGCATCTCTGACAGCTGGAGAGTTGAGCTTTTACTGTTTGAATTAATTTACAACATTTAAACAATCCATAGACCCCATCAGGAAAATATACAAGACAGCCCCTTGATCTCTGAATTCCATTGACCAAAATCTTCACGAGAGAGGACATACAGGGAAAAAAAAGGTGGTTTTTTTTGTAGTTTACATTCAGTGGTAAAAATCCTCCAAAATGTCTTGAGGGGGACATCACTGGACATCAAAAAAAGCTTCCCTGCAAGGATGCCCTTTATTTTGGGGATATCAGCACCTGACTGTAGAAAGAAACTAAGACTTGGGGTTTCATAATAAAATATCAAATGGACGGACAGAGTGCCAAATCTGTAGCAGGAACCAAAATTACAGCTTGGAAGACCATTCTCCTTTTGCGCATCTCTAAAAAGTGTTTTGAAATACAACATCTACAGACACTGCACTGCTCTAATTATTCATAGGGAAAAGGGGCTGAGTAGCAAGCCATCCGTCAGGCTGCACTAGCTAAGATTCAAGACTGCTGTCCTGAAGAAGAAAAGGAAATGAGAGTTTTGTTCCTTTAAATAAACAACCACAGCAGTGCCACAAAGAGGCAAAAGGAGACAAAGCAGATATTCCTGTCCCCTGCTGAACAGTGGCCAAATCTTACTTCCATTTAACTCATAATATTTGGAAGATCCAGCATTAATCAATGCTTTTCATTAAACTAGAACAATATGTATATTTTAAACATATATTCAAGCACTTCGTGCTCCTGAAGACCTTTGAATCAAGCAAGGCATGAAGGAGGCCACTGCTTCAGAAGTTGTACTGGCCCTTCCCCATCACTTTGGTTCTGACCAATAAAAATGCTGCCATGACCAGCATCAAAGGTTCAGTGCTCCCTCAGCAGCTGATGCTGTAACTACAACTGAAGAGGTGCAGGGTGATGTGTTCTTTGTAATGTCTGAGAGATATTTGCAGTGCATCTGCTTCTGGAGCAGAGAAAGCAAGCCCTCAGATCCTGGCAGATAAAGTTAAGGGAGATCATCCTTAACTAGCTCTGGTTATTTTAAAATAATCTTACAAATTGTACTCATCTTCCTCAACCCTGCTACCTTCACTAAGACTGTAAGAAGGAACTAAAGGCAGGAGTATCAGCTCTCTTGTATCAGGAATTTACACACTTCAAGGTGTATTTAGAAAGGCTTTCAGTTAATCTTGGAAGCAACTTTTCTTCTCTGGACAAGGTCTGATTGAAAGCTCCCAAAATGGCAATGGAAAGATAGCTCCTTAAGCCCCAGTATTTCCTGGAGCGTTGCAATTCTCACTGACCCTACACGGATCCTTGGTGCAGGACGCTGCAGCACCCGGCAGAACCCAGCTCATCTCCACCCACATGTAAGACAAGAATGTCCTATTAACCTGGGTGCTGGTGCTGCCAGGACAGCCCTGTCTTCTCTATGAACCCCAGAATCTCACTCTTGTCTCCTAACGCAGCACATCTCAACCTGAGCCAGCCCCAGACGCCACGGGCATCCCCTGTAAGTGACAGAAGAGCTTGGATGGCTTGTTTGCTGGGGGCAGAACCAGGGCTCATTTCCTGCGTACATTTACTCCAATGCTTCGCCTGCAGCTTCTGCCCAGTCACCATGACGAACTGAAGAGATCCTAGCTAATATCCTTAGGATCCCAAACCCACCAAACAATGGAGAAAGACATGAGCTAATACCACTGCTCACCAGCCCTGTGTGCTGGTCCCAGTTCCTAATGTCACCTACCAAAACTGTCCTCATTTTTTCTTTAGGAAAGAACTATCTGGGCCAAGTCAGCATAGACTTTTTATCTGAGCCTGAGACAAGTAGAAACAAACAGAACCACCATAAATGCCCTGTATTCAAGATGTCTGCTCTTGAGCAGGGTAGCAAGAGCATCTTTGTTGGAGCACATATTTATAAAAAGATAATGGAATTACTACAAAAGTCTGCATCAGAAGGAGAAAGAGCACATGACAAAGGAGGAGGGAAGAAGATAGAACAGACACTTTGCTTTGCAGGTCTGTGTGGATTCTGGGTATGTTAGCCCTGACATTAACAGCCTGAATCTTTTATAGGTTATGGTCCCGCAGAAACTTTGACAGACACCTAACATGTCTATTTGAAGTACAGATTTTAATGGGATGCTATTGCTAACGAAGTTCAGAAAGTATGCAAGAGCTTGCAGGACAATTCATGCAAAAACATGACCAAATCAGACTGATTAGCAATCCCAGCTACGTTGCTTGAATCTAAATAGCTCCACTCAGCTCAAAACACTACAGCACGAGCCCTGTTAAACTAGGCAGTTTCCTCACACCATTTACCACCTAATAAAAAAAGATTCTCTAACTAAATGAAAAAAGATTTCAGAAGGAAAAAATTGAACTCTAAAGACTGCATGTAGGGGAGGATCCACATTTCTGTCACGCGGGATCCACATGCAGTGAGTGCATAGAGAATAAAATGCCTGTGGCTGAAACTCACAGGATTGTATGCTGAGTGAGGAGCTCTCGACAATAGCCAGAGGAGCTGGAAAGGAGAGAGAGGTGCTAAGTTTGGATGTGCTAGGGACATTCAGGCCTTGAATCCCTTTCCTGGTATGGTTTTATCCTGAAATTTTCTGTCTTCAAAGAATTTATGGAACAGGGGTACAATTTGATGGGATAACCTTGTAGTTCCACTTCAGTTCAGATCTAGCCCTTATGAGAGAGACCTATCTCCACACTTCAGTTGTGGGATACCCAGTCTCTACTGGTAAAATTGTTCCAGTTTTGATAAAATATTTACATCAAGCCTAGGTTTATACCTCGCCTAACTGTCCTAGGGATCAAACCAGAATCATTCAATTGAGATACAAGAGCAAGTATCATTAAGAAGAAGAGTTTGAAGTCCTGTTTCTTACAATATAGAGGAATGTTTTAATGAGCAGGTTGCTGCAGAAAGCACCTTTCCCTCCACAGGCTTGAGAAAAGCTCATTTTGGGAGCCTCCACTTCATCAAGAGAACAGGCAGTATCCCTTCTGTATGCCCAGGCAGACCAGGAAGCAGATAATGCTGCCTCTTGGATTTGGTGACAGCTGGAAGGGACACTCGGGTATCTACAGCTGGGACTTGGGCACTTAGAGTGGGTCCCATTGTGCTAGAGCACTCCAGATCTTGTAGCATGGTTTGCTCCACTATTTCAGTATAAAACTGGGTGGGCAGGGGTGGAGCACATGAGCACAGATGCAGTTATCAGCTTCTCAGTACACCCTTCTTAACAGATTGCAGCAATCTAATCCTCTAGGAAAGATCTGTTAAACCCTAAACCCAATACATACAAAAACATAGTGGCAGTAAACATGCCCACATACAGTAGTTAAAATATATTATTGCATATTATAAACATTATATACAAGGTTAAAATGGTTTCTTTACCATTTACTTACATCTGACATTTGTAGCTGAATGCCTTACTTACAAGTCCTCATTGCTATGTGCTGAGAACTACCAGAGGTATTTGGCAAGACTATACACTATAGAGAGATACGGATCAGCGTGAGCAAGTGAACTCTGTCAGCCACTTTCCCCATCTTTAGCACTGCAGTTTTTAGCATGGAGAGAACTACTGGTAAAGTGATTTACACCACATTCCTGAAACTAGACCAGCATGGTGCCTTAACTTGTTTTAGAATGAGCTTATCCATACTAAAGCATGGATTAAAATGCTGCATTTCACATTTGCAGTGGGTCATCTGGTTACAAATCTGGGGGCTGGTAACTGCTTGTACACTAGAGAGTGGGGAGTAATAAATAAGGGACCAGGTTAACATGAGTGGCCTTGTGCTTGACAAAGCCAAGCCTATGTGCAGTGGGTGCACATGTGCAGAATGGACAGTATTTTCAAAGCAGTCTTGTAACAGTTTCTCTGATCAACGTCTGTCAAGTTCCCAGGGAATCTTCTGCTTTCCAAGAAGGGTGAAATGATGTGGTTCCTCATAAAAAGACTCTTCCTGAGGCTAGATCTCTGTTAGTGTGATCTTGAAGCCTTCGACCATGCTCTCCATGTGCAGGATGAATGTGTCCTCATTGGAGTAGTGCTCAATAATGTTGTCATCCATGTTTACCAAGATACTGGTGGCAAAGGTAAAAATCAGCATTTTTATGTACTGGGACACTGAAAGGGAAAGTCATGCACTCCACTGCACGCGTCCGCTTCGCTACAATGCAAAACCAGACTCCAGCACATGCCCACACAGGGACAATGGGTCCTGCTCTGGCAGGGGGGTTGGACTTGATGATCTTTTGAGGTCCCTTCCAACCCCTAACATTCTGTGATTCTGTGTGAATCATCACCAAGATCTGCCGCATAGTCTCTCATAGTCTTTGGATTAGAGGTTGCTCCTTGCCAAGGCAGTTAAGGTAAGAGACATGCCAGTGCTGGGATTTTATTCCACTTAAGTTGCCTTACAAGGTGAGCTGTGCTCCAGATCCCCACAGACCCAGCTAGCTGGTGTTTGCTCCCCCAGTTACACCTCCCATGCTACTCCTCAGCCACACCATGTGAGCTGCTGCACCTCTGTGGTGTGAGTTACTTACAAGGGGAAGCAGTGTCATTTGTGCTTTGCTCACAGGCCTAGAACTCAGCTTGGATGTGAGAATATCAACAACAACTATTAGAAGCGTATATGAGTGAGTGTTTTCCTCACTCTTCACCCTAAAGTGTTTCTTCCAACAAATATATCACTCAGTGATAGAAAGTAGTAAAACATGAGAAGTTTCCCATCTTCTCAAAAGCTAAAGAAATTCCCAGATAAAACAATGCCCTAAGCTAGAGTTACAGCTGAAAATAAATGATTGATTTAAAATTATATCACTACAATATTGTGGTTATTCAGAAGTAGAAAGTTAAAGTGGTGAGACTCAGATTTATGCTAAGGAGTAGTAGCCTCGCTAGTCTAAAATCACAGCTGTGAGGCTCATGCCTGAATTACTCAGCTGAAACCCCCACAGCAAACATTGTCCGAATCTGAAAGGCAGGCAGGCAGTCGCCTAGTTCTTCCTAACACGGCAGGGAAACCGCACACCACATGCACAGCAAAGACACACCCCTCCCATGCTAGCATGCCACGATATTAGTAAGCATATAGTCTACAAAACAGACTTTATCCAAACACAAACTGTTTCTTCACAGTAAGCCAATGCACACTGGTGAGACACAGACTGGAGACTGACGTTTTGTCCTCTGCCACCCCTCGCTGTCTCCACAGACCAGAAGATTTTGAGTGTACGTGCACATCTTCCAGAATTGTTTATGCATTTGCCTAGCATCATGGGGTCCCCAGCATAGCTGGGATCTCTGAGTACTTCTAAAGAATCCTGCAATAGCCCCTAGTTAGTTCACTTACCCCTTTTTGCTCTTCTTATAAAGTTTTGCAATCTTTTCAACTGGCAGCCCGTATTTCTCAGAGATCTGAAACAAAAAAAAGCCAAAAGAGAAATAATTAAAGACTAATGATAAATATGAAACTATTACTGCCTACTTTACATAATGCATTAGAACACTATCTCTGCAAACTTTGACAGGATACAGAAAAGTCACTCACAACCATACCATAGCTTCATTAAAGGAAGATTTGGAGGGAACAGGTCTCACAGCTCATACTTTAGAAAAGCATTATCCCAAAGGCAATATAGTTATGGAAAAATGACTTTTTGCCAGCGATTAATGTTCTGTGGTACTCTACTGCCAACCAAAGTTTCCTGCTCTTCCCACGCGTAATGAAGTTGCAGCTAAATAGCTGACTATTTATCTTCCACATTAGAGAACTGAAATGCACAATTAAAAATCCATTTAGAGACTGCCAACCATCGGTTACTTTAAAATTCTTTGTGCTTGCAGACTCCCATTGAGAAAAACTGACATTTTAGAGAAGTAAATTAAAGCTGTTATGATGAAATAGAAAATGGAAAGAAAGCAAAGGATAAATGTAGCACCAAGGCCAGATTCAAACAGCCACAGGTTGAAACCCAAGCACAGCTCCCATCCAGACAGCCAGGATTCTTTAACAAAATTAATTAGCCTATACTTGCCTACATCACCTATACCTGTATAACTGTCATTTTACCCAAGATTTTGTACTTTAAAAATGTAGCACAGCTCCAAGATTTTGAAGAATTAGTAAAGCCTGAAGACATTTTTCACTGACTTAATGCAAATAAACAAGCAGCGAGAGACATTCTTGTGTCAAAGAGGTTTAATAGCAGCTAATATACAGCACTCTACACATTCTAGCACAAAACTTGCCTAGGATATTCGGGATACCTAACACTCATGCATTCCAAATGTTGCTCAGAGTGGTTTGGGAGAAAGCCTCAGTGGTTTTGAGAAAGCCTTGCCTGTCACACTGCCTATGACAGGTGTGTAGGATTTATATAACATGCATGGATTAGTGAGCTTTGCAGAAGACTTCCAACTGACTGAATAAGCACATTTCTCAGGAAGCCCTAAGGATTCAACCAATTAAACTAAATGGCGAGCTGTGGAAGTTAAGGCTCAAAGTGGGTTATGGGAGAGCCTCCCCCTCACAGGCTCAGAAAACAAGTCTCCAGTACAAATGTGCTAAGTCCTGCTGCAGAACCTGAGAAAGCAGAGAGCTAGCATCTGCCAGGGCATCTCACTTAACACCCTCTCCTGAAACATGTCTGTTGCTAACTCACAGAAAGCACCACTACTGCCAACTTCCACATAAAACAACAGGATTTCTCACCTGACCCCAAGCAGGCTGCAATAAATTTTAAGAAGATATCTTTACTTGGAGGAATACTTTCTTTATCATCTCCAGCGTCCATTTTTCTATTTTCTGAGCAAAGAATTCTTTCCTTCCCTTAGGATGTCTGAAGCAGTGGGACAGCTGTCAGAGTGGCACTGAAATAACAGCCTGGGTGTCCCTTTGGGCTGCAGTCCCCTGGCATGGCAAATTCGCCTGCAGAACGTACCTGACTGCGTAAGCCACTAGAAATATTTTCTCTGCTGGAGTCAGGAAGACAGGAAGGACAACATCTGGACTGGTTGAGGCACTGAGGAAAACATCTTTGCCAATTTATTTCTATAGAATGGTCCATTCTATTGCCCTACATTTGTTGGAAGGACACATACACAGACAGGTATCTAATAAACTGGTCTAAGCAAACTCTGTTGAGCTCGGTTGTTAGCTTCTAACCTTAGAAAGACTTTGGGTGATGCCTGAATTTTCCAGTTTAGATTGCCTTCTGCAATTTGAATAAATATGTGATTCTCCACAAGGTAAGACTGGAGTACCTACTGAGATCCACGGACTTAACCTGACTTTTGATCAGGATTTAGAGCTGGTCAGTCACCACATGTGATGTTTTGTGATGAGTGCTTCACTATTTTCTGTTGATCGAAACTGATTAGCGCAGGATGCAAACATCTTAAAAACCAAACATTCGCATCACTTTCTGAGATGTACTGTGTCTCTGAAAACTGAGACTTCTAGGTATTTGCCAGAAGAAAGAAAACTGAGAAGAAATCTAATTGTTCATTACAAATGGGGGTAACAAAAGGGTACAAAATAAACACAGTATCTGGGAAAACAATATTATCCATCATGGAAAATTAAGAGAAAGCCACAGACCAGGAATAGTGATTAACAAAAAAAGAAGTAAAATCCATAAACAGAGAAGGAGGGTATGATTCAGGATCATTGGTGCTTTCAGATCTGGGGCTCTGCAATATTCACAGCCTCAGTTTCTAAGTTCTTAGCACTGACTTTAGAACTGAGCATTTAGGATGTGCACAATTACAAAATTACATGATGTGCTGAAACAACTGTAGAGAGAGCATTTAAGACTATGAAGTTTGACAGCTTTTTGGCATTGATTTATCCACAATATCCTTCCAAAGAGAATTAAAATTTTCTGAATATGTTCCTTCCAGTGAACTGGGACATTTTACAACAGATCAGATTTCTCCAGTGCTGAAAACATGCCACTGAGTCAGCAGCTGTGCTGACAGAAGTATGCAGAGATCTTTACTGCTTCTGCACCAGTTCTGTTTTTATGTTACGCAGCAGCTGGAGAACAGGCATGGAGTGGCACAGACCACTGGAGACAAAATATTCATGTTACCTTGAAGGGTTATAGAAGGATTATAACATACATTTAACTTCTATACAAAGACAAGATGAAATCACGTTACAGCTTAGCATGAATCACATTGCAGCCTCTTCAAGTGAAGCCTGGCTTTTATTATACATGTGTGCTCTTCCTAACAGCTGAGCTGCAGCCACAGCTAACAAACAGTATCAGCAAAAGCACAGTCAGGACATCCTTCGAATGCAGCTGACTCTCCTCAGACATATCCTGATCTCAACAGGTTCTTTAAACAACTTCACTAACTCACAAACCTTTTTTTGCCTTCTGCCACTGGCCAAATACTGACCAAATAACTCAATTTTTACTGCATTTGAAGTGTCCGGTACATGCAAAAAGACACCGTGACAGTTTTATGAGAGTATGAATATAGATACTTCTAGCACTCAGCTGAGCTCCCTGGGGACACTTTCATCCATTCCCCTCTTCCCTCCTACATGTAAGCAAGGCTGGAAATCAACTCAGCATCCCACATGCCAATCTCACATTAGTCCCTCCACTGAAGCAATGAGACACATGGTTGCTTAACACTTCCCTCACTAAGTTTCACACATTTACCAGCCATCAGCTCACATAAACAGGACTAAATGTGGAAATAGCCACTCAAGATCACAGCTAACAGGTAAACAAGCAAAAACTCAAGTCAAAGAAGCAGCAAAGAGGCAGGCTGGTAGGTAGGTCACTCTGGGAGTGAGGCTAGAGAAGGAATTTGAGACGAGAGGTATGAATGACTAGTCTGCATTGGCTCAGCAACTGCCTCTTATATGTTGGAACAGTAATCGCACAAAAGCCATATGAAATTCACATGGCAACAGTGTATCCTTGGGCCTCTTCTTTAAAAGCTGTCTGTGAACACACCAATGGGCATTACAGGAGAAGATTCAACAGGCTCTGAATCATCAGTTCAGAAAGAAGCATTTCAGAAAATGGAGCCTGCACCTCTCTGCTTCCCTGACACTGGTTAATCACCACCACTCCTCAATGCTCAGGTCTCCAATAAATCAGCTCTGTGACACTATTTAATCTCAGCAACCTGCTGATAGCACTGAATTTGGAACATGCCAGCATTTCAGAGGCATGCTCCAAAAAGCCTTTATGAAGTGCTTTAAATGTATTTGGGAATAATTTCATATATTATGTTTTATCTCCATAAGACATTGAAAGCCTCAAGATTTCTTGCCAAGAAAGACAAACAATGTGAGGACATCGGATACTTACTGCTTCCATTAGCCCCTTTACTGTGGGTGATTTCAGCATCAAAGCATCAAACACCTCATCTGTCTCCTTCCTCACATACAAAAGCACTGAAACAGAAAAAAGCCAAACTTGGAGCAGGTTTAGTCAATTGAACAGATGAAACACCCCACACTGTGTAGATAAACAAACATTAATCCATGAGAGATAGAATGAAGTGCTGAAGATGGTTTGCACTTTAAAAAAATGTACTCCTATATCATCAGTGATCTAAACATGGAAGACATAGTTGCTTTGAAAACACACAAAAAAATTCAGCAAATTTTATTTAACATGAGAACTCTAGATCTTCGTTAATTTAAACCTCCATTTATTGAAATAACAGAAGCTAAAAAGTACTGGGGCCCTGTGCCTGGGTCATAGGGCAAAACACACAATCTAGGTCTTCCTAAACCTGTGTCAGCTTGCACCTCTCCAGGCTTCATCCAAAAGGCTGGGAAAGGCCATTCAGAAAAGACAAGTGTAGTTTCCTTCAGCTGAGCCTTTGAGAGCAAAATCCATGAAAAGGAAAAGAAACAATTCTCTATGACATTACCATGCCAATAGGCCTGGCCAGTCTGAAAACAAACACTGGAAAGAATGAGTCCAAAGTTATTTGAGACTTTACAGAAGAGACATTCAAAAGCACAGCTGGCTGGCAGGCATTTACCTGAGTGCCCATCCCTGCTCAGGTACCCAAATGCCATTTGTACTCCTGAAAATCTCCTCTTCCTCCCTCCAATGTTCTGCCAGGTCTTAGTGGTTCACAGGCGCAGTGCCCTGCCCCCTCTATGGCCTCCCTAGCTCACGTTCTCCCCTCTGACTTGTACAGGTAAAAGGAGGAAATTTGCTGTTACATGGCTAAAGCAAAGCAAAGAGTTACAAAGTGAATAAGCATAAACTAGAGAAAAGAGAAAAACTAGAGAAGTTTTTTAGGCATCATCTCACATGACTGATAAAATAGCAGGTTAAATAAGATGTTCCACAATTTAGTTTCCTAAATAAACTGCTTTTTCAAATAGCAGTGCTGCATGTTAGGTACAAGTACACACACACTGTCAGGTATTTTGTGTCTGTGTGACATTGGTAATCATCTTTCTTTTCTCTTTTTTTTTTTTTTTTTTTGGTAGACAGAAAAAAGATATCTTTTGAAACAGCTAATCCTTGTGGTCCAAAAGATATCTTCACCAGGTAATTCAATAGGTGACTTGCAGTTGAACCAACAGAGAAGATGGTATTTTTCATACAGAAGCAATAGTTTGGAAGCTAATTCTCAGGTCAAGGCTGTAGCATAGTGGACTTGGGCCCATTTGGAGAGAACTGTAGCTTCTCTGCCCAGGTTTCAAAATGATTGAAAAAATGGTGGACAACGGTGGATTTTTGCGTTGTTAATCCAGAATTATGGGCTGCAAAACTGCTACCACAGGCATGAAGAGCCACATCCTTTTCACCTGCATTTTGGTAATTCTTTGGGACCTGCCTAAGAATGTCCTTTTAAATGACTTAGAAGCTGAGATAACTTCGGGTCACAACCTAAATAACTGTCAGACTATAAGAGAACAAAAAAATTCCACCACCAGTTGTTAAACTTGATTGGGTTTGATATGTTTACTTGCATGAGCAAGCACTTGCTCCGAGTGCTCATTTTACCTGTACTAACAGTTTTATTAATTCAGTAACTATTTTCTTGTGACTAGAGGTCTGGCCTGTAACTCCTGGCTTTTCAAACATCTGGACCTCTGCCAGCCTTAATAATTATAAATATATCTGAAAGGAGGAAAAATCACTCAGTCCAAGGTTAAAGTAGGGGACATTACACAATCCAAGTGCTGAGCTTTAAATCTGTGTTGCGCTTGGCACGTCAGGCAACGCTACGCCAAATGAAGGATCCATTACAAGGATAATGACGAACCTGAATCACTATAACACATAGAGAGAGTCAGGATTAGTAAACATACATGAGTTTGTTGGTTTTTTCTTTCCCCTAACAGGTGTGAAAATCCTGGCTTTGATTCACCAGGGCACTTTTCCATAAATGACTTCTGATGATGATGCTTTAAGAAGCCCCTGTCTCATCCCTGCTCTTACGCTCTGTTACTCTGGCCCATCTCAATGAATTTTCCTGGACGATGAACTCTCTCAAACAGCGAGTGAAAAAACAACCCTTTTTCTGGGTTGCTCTTCAGGAAGATCAGGCCGCTGCTTCAGCATACAATGCAGCCCCACAAGCCTTTGTGCTGGCACAACCACAGAGAGGTGGCTGGTTGGCCCACAGAAGGTGGCACAGCCAGGGTAGAGGGAAAGGGCTGCAAAGGATCCATTGAGCTCAGCAGCATTGCCACCGCATGCCAAGCTATCACTGTGAGGATGCCACACAACTCATACTTAAACCCTCTGATCCTACTGTCACCATGTTCATGGCATCTAGATGTGCTCACTTTATTAGTACAGATTGCAATATTTCGGGGAGGTTGGAGGGAATCTTGTACCAGGAAATGAGCTATTTTGACTTAAAGTTAAAAGATAAATTCAAATTTGTCTGACTATTACACTACCTGGCCTCAGTTCTTAAACTTCTTACCAGCATTGAAACCCACTGCAGTCCCTAATGCTCTTTAGATGTTAAAAAGAATTGCAAAACATGGAGGTAAATTTACCTTGAATTACCTAAGAAATAGACCTGACTCACAAAATTGCAGTGGCAACCGGCCTTTGCTGAAGCCAAGGGAGGCAGTCATACTTGGGAGATTTTTGGATGCCAGGCCACTGAACTGAATGAACTGTATGAATGCAGAAGAATGTTAGATACCTCTTTTAATAGTGTTCACAGCTTGGCTCTCCATCTGCCAATCTGCCAAGGCAGAAGACATACGGCAAAAATAAAAATTAGGACATGGTGGGAAGGTAAGACTTTGGCCACTAAGAAGATCCAAGCCCAGGCATTATCACTGCTCCAACTGACACCCGACAAGCAATGATTACAGTCTTTGTAAGGTGGTCTCTGAATGGAGATGTGGCACATTTTAGTCAAGGAAAATAAGGCTGGTAGCCGTGACCTGGCTTTCCTTTCCCACATTTGTAGTTTTCACTTATTGCCCAGGCATACATTTCCTAGGTGACAGAGTGAATGCTGTCCTCCACAGGGATGGCTCACAAAACCCTCCTTGTTATGAATTAAAAATGTTTCAGAGTAGTTTAACACGACTTTCCTGAGAGACAAAAGCTAGACAAAATTATGACTTTCTTCAAGCTGAGAACTACAGGACTGGAAATCTCCCTGATATGTAATGCAGCTGCTGGATTTATAATTAATGGGAAACTCCCTATTAAATCTGAAAGGGAAAGTGACTTGAAAACTCTTACTGAGAGCTCAAAACAGGAAAAGGCCACAAGTCTCGCCAAGTAAGCAGCTGCACTGCACACTTGGTACAGATTAACAGACATTGTATTTTTGTGTTGGGTACTTGGACCTTCCTTAGAGGTCAAGGAGACGAAAGAATAACTCACAAAGATGCAGCTACCTGCGTGAGAATATGACCCTTGTTTTACCGACGGTTTGTAAACCCCTTCAGACCTCTTCTCTACAAGGCTGCTCCTTAATGCTTTTGCTTCCACCACACAGTATTACAATTAGGTCCATCAGGCAGAGGTGAGGCCACACACTGTCACTTTAGTTCTTCAGCTGGGCTTGGGCCTCTCACTGGTGCTAATTACCTGCACTGCTTTGATAATGAGCCACCTTGGGATTACATTGCTTTTAATGCATATTGTCACGTACCAGACCTGCTCTCCCTCAAACGTGACCCCAGCACCCCATCTATATCTGCTCTCTAGGAGTTATTGATTCTGCTGTACCAAATAATTCAGGTAGAAAAAAGTTTCTAGCATGGCTAAGCCTGGGAGAAACAGCAGAACCTTTTAATACCCTGTGGCAAAGACAGTATTGTGAAAAGTGCAGATTCAGCTGAGCTGCACTCCATCAGCACAATCCCAGATGCAGGGTTCCCGATGGCAGGAAATTCACCAGAGCAAAGGCTGTGCTGGAAGAGGTTTGGCCTCCAGCCGGCATAGTTCAAGTTGCGAGAAACACTGAACAGGAAGAGGATGTGAAGAGAGCACCCTCCAGCTTCTCCGGTTCTGTGCCTCTCCTAGATTTAGTTATTTAGCATAGTTTTGCCACTAGGTGAAAAACTTATTTTTTTCTTTCAAATCTTCCCCTTGAAATGGTTGCAAGTCCTGGACGATACTAGAACAACTTAACACAGCAAAGGACAGGAACCATCAAAGCAAACCAACACCTTGCAGGCAAATCTCCAGGCTTCCAGCTGGGAAATCCAGGTGAAATTGCAGGAAATTACTGTTCTTTCTGTATCCCTTAAGGCTGTTCCCTTCTGCTTGATGGAGTCTTGACAATGTGAATTTGGTCAAGGCCTTGAGTCAACCAGATGCAAGTCTGTGGTCAGTGCTGATGCCACATAATTAATTTAAGTTTTAATTAAAAAAAGAACATGTCCACATCTATTCCAAGAAGACATAAGTCTCCATCCTGTAATCTTGTATGCTTCCCCTGGTTCAAGTGCACCACCCTAATGAACAACGAAACTGCAAATGTAGGCTCATTACAAGTTGTTTCTATAAAGCTCAAATGAGTCTTACAACTGGTGCAACTAAGAACAATTGAGCCCACTTCTGTACCTTGTTGCTTTGTTGCCTCACAAACTGATGGGTGAACCTCAAAACATTTGCAAGTTTGAGTTATGTAAGTTGGTCAAACCCCTGAAGCTTCCAAAAAACTTACATGACAGAACTCATGACACTGAAGGAACAACAGATATTCTCTGAGGTGTCTAGCTGTGGCAGGTAGGCAGCAATCACCTATAGCACTGCGCTGGAAGTCACTGTACACAAAGCAGACTTTGTGGACAAAAGCACCATCTGCTCATCGTTACCTTCAATGCCAAGATTAACAGCTCTACCCAAATCATTGCTTCAATGTTACTCAACTTAAGCTTCACTGTAGCAGACTGGAAAACAGGAGTTGGACTGGTACAAAATATGAAATGCAACTGTAATAATATTCTCTCAGGGCAAAAAAAAAATCCAGTTAGGTAAAATAAACTCTTAAACAATTCAGTTAGGTCTGCTGGAAGATGTCTCGCCATGCCTTATATTTCTAACTGGGTAGGGAATTTCTGAGATTTTATTCAGGCTAATCTAAGTCTGCAGTCAGCAGGAGCTTGTCTGTGTAAGGTCTCTGTATTTGACCCAGTGCACCTTGCACATTTGCCTGTGATCCCAGACAGAACAGAAAAGGTGAGCAAAAGTTAAAAACAGACAACCACAGATTTGCTACTGGAACATTTATGAACTATGCAGCTTGGCGAAGGATCAAGAAACTTTCTAGCTTTTAAAAATCTTTTATATACACTTGTGTCCTGATCCTTTCTAGATAGCACAGTTTTTCTTTTTCTTTTCTGCCTTTAAGTCATTACTAGCATTTGTTAAAACGCCTCCTTGTGTACTAGCAGCCATAATGACCTCTTCTCCCACCTACCCCACATTTGCATTAGCATCAAACAACTGACTTGGTCTGAGCCACATCTGCCCTTCCCAGCTCGAGGGCATGAGTCTCACAGCATTATTTTAAACTGCTAAGAATTGACTGTTACCTCTTTTCAGGCCTTCTTCTTTCACTTGTTTCAAAGGGGATGGACCAAACTCCTCCTCCACAGGCCGGAACATTCTTTTGACCAGGACACTGCTACTAGAAAACACACAATAGGGACCATGTCACAGTAAAACTGTGCTCCCAGCAAGGGAGAAGACAACAGCAGCAGTCATGACTCCCTTTGCACTCTGGCAAAAACCCCACTAGCGACTCAAGTAGCACCAAACCAGAAACTGCAAGGATTTAGCTTTAGATGCTTATCTGAACTCTCCAGGCCTCTCAAATTGCCCAGACTGACTGGCTCGGACAGGTGACAGGAAAATACATTCCAATGTTACAGACTATTCTGAAAACCCCCAAGGCCCTTAACTGTTTAATATTGAGGGAAGCAGGGTGGGAAAGAAGAAACAGCTAAGTAACGACTGAACCCACATTTATACACTGATTAATCTCTTCTTTGGGGTTAAGGAGACAGCCTTAGGAAAGGCCAGCAATATTTCTAAAATCTGAGTAACATGCTGGGCCAGATCCAGCTTGAAGCTGCACCACACTCCGCTGGGGAAGATGAGGACTGAAGGCATCACGGCTGCCCCCTCCCCTTGGCATAGCTCTGGCAGGTCTCAGTGTCTTCTTTTAGTATTGGAGAAGAGAACTGAAGCCAATGTGTTTGGTGCAATAAACCCCTTTCAGGAATTCCACTGTAAGCCTTATGAAGAACATTAGCTCTGCAGAAGACAGAAAAGGCCCCACAGAAAGGGCCTCATGTTTTCAAGTCCATGTTAGCTGCAGGTGTCCGGCTACTCCCTACCACAGGCCACTTTTGGCTGGATTATGTGAGTGCAGTTGTTTTACTCCAGACTCTCAGATTTGAGGGTGCTGACTTGGGATTCAAGCAAATTATAAAAGTATGGGGCTTGAACACATTACAGTTAATACTGGCTGAACTTCAGCCAACACATATTAAAGCCCTTATTTTATAACATTGCTAGCAATTTTAGGGACTTTCTGCAATTCTTCCAGTCCCTCCAAAGCTAGATGGTGGATGATCCCATTTCCAGCCTTCCCACTTCCCAGGATCTCCCATTTTTTTTCTGCCTTCCTCTTCTGGTGCTTGGGCATTCTCTCTACAGTTCCTGTATCTGTCACACACACATGTGCACTGCTGAACAGCTTTCAGAAATTCAGTGAAGTTCAGTGCTTCATTAAAAAGTCCCTGGTTTTTAAATTATTTGAGAATATACAAAAGGCTTACATATAAAAGGCACGCTGTTATCAAATATATTGTCCTGACCCTATACTAAAGCTTATGGCTCTTTAAAGTGTTTTACTTGGAAATGTAATAGGAAACAGGTATAAAAAGGAGCCAGTTCACATGAAGGAAAAGAAACTGACTATAAAATAAACCTTCCTTTACCAGCTCTATAATACATATTATTGACCTACCATTACTGATGGGAGAACACGAGGGAAAGTGGATAACAAGGATCAGTTTTATCTACTTTTTCTGTCTTGTGCCTGCTTTCTATAAGTTTGAAGTGCTAACTGCAAAGCTTGGGAAACAATAAATGTGTCTTACCCTTCTCTCTCATCATCTGTATTATAGTATACCTAAAAAGGCAGAAAAAAACCCCAATTATTCCCAAAACTCAGACACCTGCTTAACAGAATAACTTCAAAACAGAGAAAAGATAACAAGTGGATTGTAGTTTTTCATCTGTTAAAAATCCTTTTCCTTCTGTAAAACACACACATCTCTGTTTCTAATTGTGATCTGGAAGAAGTGGCTTAAAAAAAGTGCTGTTGAATACAATCTAGGGGAAATATATCAAAACATTTTGACAGACATTGCCCTCTCCTCTGGTTTGTATCATTTTCCCAATTATTTTACAATCCTCTAAATCAGATCAGGACTCACCTAAATTACCCCTAATACGATTTAAGCCACAACACTCACAAGCTTTTGTATGTATTTAATACTGCCTGAAAATCTAATTAAACTATAAAGACCAACATTAAACTACAGGCCTAATGGAAATACAATTACTAATGGTACAGCTGAACTTCTTTGCACAGGCTGTGGGCAGAAGTTCAAGTCCAGACCGTGTTTTCTGCAAATCAGTATAAACCACAGTCACTGGAACCAAATTTACGACAGCAGCAAACATGGCTAGCGGTAGCAGGGGAGGTATAAAATCTGTCTGTTGTCAAAGGCTTTTAAGAACAGTCAGCCAAGTTCCTCACAACGTGCCTGCACCGTGGGTCTGCACCAACAAGGGTACCAGTATTCTGGCTGCTGAGTCACCGTGCAAGTGTGGGGCGAAGGCAGGACACCAGAGCCCTGCGATCTGCTGGGGCGCAGGAAGGCTTCTCTAGCAGGTTTCCAGCACTTGTGCTGGCAAGACTCAGAGCACACTCAGCTCCCACTGGGAGCCTTCACTTCCAAACCCATACAATGAAAAGAGCTCAGAGGTGTGTGTGTGCAAAGCTGAGGTCTGTAACTTATTCTGTGACTAGGACCTGAAAGTGGCTACGCTCCCATGAAAAAACATTAATAAATAATAGATTATTGTCATAATGAATCATTCTTACATTAAGCAATACATGAAACAATTGAAAAATTCAGGATAGCATGAATGTCGATACTGCAACATACAGCAGTAAATGAAGGGCTAGAACACTGCCTAAGAGCTAGCAAAGTAGGGTAAGTTCCAGCTAGTTTAGAAAATTATTTATGGGATTATATATACTAAGGAATGCTTCCACCTTCTCCTGTTTTGAGAAAAATCCATGTTCTGGTTTGAAAGCCATGAGGACAGAAGGTACCCAGCACTAGTATGTGAGTGGGCATCTTTCCAATTCTGCAGAGTTAAGTCAGTGACAGCTGTGATTGCAATGTCTGTGCTCTTTGTGGCAATGTCTGCTCTACCGCTGTTCTCACTGCTTTAAAACAAATGGCAATTCCAACACTCAGTGTCATTTAATCTTCATTATTTTAATGTTTTGCAGCAAGATGCATATAAAATATCTTCATCTACTATTTGTCTTTATAAACACATGCATAAAGGTCTCATTCTACTCCTTCAGATGTTAATAACTAACAGGTTCATATTAAAAAAATTGTCAGAGCTGACCCTCCAATTCAGGGTTGCGATTTCGCAGCAAGCATTAAAGTAGGTCTTAAAAGAGTCAAGTCAAAGACATTCCTCACCTTTACTGGTGATAATCGCTGCCAATACTGAATACTAACATTAGCGTGATAGATTTTTACTTTGTAAAGTGAAAATATTTTCTTCCAAGGAATTCCCAGATCTCTAGGTGATGCTGACAGAAAATGGGCAGTGGTGTTTAGTGAGTCTACTCTTGACCTCCTTAAACATGTAAGGAGAGCTCAGTCTTTGTTTTCAGTTGTCATAGGGAGGGGGATCTCTGCTACCACAAGGTGGCACCTCGTTTCACCAAGACAAAAGGCACATTCAAAACGAGACTTTCAGTCACAAATAGACCTTCTATTTCAGAATCCTCGACTATTTGTTCCACTCTTTCTTTCAAGCAAAAGAATGGCAAAGCTGTAACAAACACAAACTAGTCCGTTGTTAATGAAGTATAAACTTTTCTGCACCCAGAATTCAGAAAGGCACTTGACTCTTGTAAGGTCTTTTCTAAGTGACTCACCAAGAGCTGCATTTACCATGAGAGCTGAAACAAGTGGCTCCCAGGAACAGTGGTTTATTTTCCTAAAACTTGCCTCAGACCACAGAAACTAGATGGCAGGTGGGCACCAGATCTTCTCATTAGCATTTCCTACCTGCCCAGTTCTTTGAAGGTTTCCAAAGTGAACATCTGGTATGAAGAGAACTGGCTGGGAATCCAGGTCAGCCATTGTTTTGAAGAAGGTGATATCACTCTTTTTTTGCAGAGGGAGTGCACTCAGCTTCCCTTCAGCTGCTAGGAGGATCACAAAGCATCACAGTTATGAGAGGAGGCAAGTTAAGCATGACTTAACCCTATGACAGAAAGGCCCATCTTACTCACAGTTATTACATGAGGCTTGGGATGCCTGGCCTTTGCCTTTCTTCCTGTTCTGCTTCCTCTCCTCATCTCGGATTTTCCTTTCTGCTCCCTGAGACAAAAAAGACAACACAATTATATTATCCAAAGAGAAACCACTGTGAGCATTGCACCCTGTGATGCCTGGAACTACAGCGATGGATACATCAGAAATGCTGAAACAGAGAGTGGGTATCCTATTGCAGATAAATCTGTCCACACTGTCGGGAACTTGCCAGCTTCGCATCGATCACCTGTGCCTGGAACTCAGGCTGGCACATCCAGCAGTCCCCAGGGCTACAGACAGAAAGAGGAACACATCTGGCTGGATCGGAAGAGATGGGATGGGCGACTTAGGCTGCATTCAGTCTGTAGAAGGGCTGTTGTCCTCACAACTTGCACAAAGGGTATCCCAAGCCCAGCACCTCTGCGATGCATGGAGTGGTCAGGCCAAATACTTAGCGTATGTACTGACATAAAACACCTGCAGGATTGCTATCATCTTAGATCGTGCCTGTGCTAAGCTTTGCCCTAAACTCCCCTCCACTCACCTTGTCTGGGGGTGGCATTGCTCTAGTGTGGTCAGCTCTGTAGAGGCCTCTGAGATTTGCCAGTGGAAGAAGGCTACACTGAAAGCTTGCCAACAGTGCAAGGGCTCTTACAGAACAATACAGGCATTTCAAAGAGGGAGAAGCCCACCAGAAACTGGAAAGCAATGTAGCGCTGCCCTGTTAGGCCTCAGGAGCTCTTGGAAAGTTGCCAGCTTCTGTTATGTAAATACACTCTCAACAAGTTTAGAAAATAAAACTTGTTATTGACATAAAAAGCAGCAACACCTCCTTTGAAGTTCTCCTAATTTACTTTATAAATATGAATAGTCATGTTGTGAAGGGTATTAAAAATCCATATGCTCCCGGACAGTCAGCATGCAAAATTAAAGATTTTTTCCAAATTAAAATTAGAGGTTTCTTTAAAAGAAAAGGGGGAGAGAGGTAAGGAAAGCCAAAAATATCCACTCAAGATGGCAAAATTCATGCATGAGCAAACAAACCAAGCTTAAAAAGAATGCAAGGAAAGATGAACTCCTGGCTGTGATCTATCAATAGATTCCAGAGCTTGAAAGAGGTGGAGGAAGAAATAACTCTTTTAAAGACATGAAGGTGTCTAACACAAACTTTGCCTCCAGACCGAGGTCTCAGTCCAGTTGTCACTGGCCTCAGCCACAGAAGCCAAGGGATTTGGAGTCATGCTCTTATCACAATTCTTTCCAGGTGTACATTTGTTCTTTGAAGGCCACCTGTTCTTTAGCAGAAAGGAGCAAAAATACACTGCACAGCTGCTGTCCTGTAGAAGGCATATCCCTGAGAGCCTTGTGCTGCTCTGCCAGGTGGGCACAGCCCTACCTACTGCTCAGCACTGCCACTCTGCTGCTTGCAGGTAGCGGGATGAACAATAGAAGTTGTTTCATACATGCCAGTAAGCACAAGTTTCCTCTTGGGAAAGCAGAATCTGAGGAGGATTCAGCCTTTTATACACAGTAAAGAATCTATGTTTTACTGATTTTTCTTTTACTGATATTGTCTGTAACTATGAACTTGGTAAAGCTTCACAGCTTTGTCTTCATTCATACAAGACAAGACATATCCATGTCCTCAGGGTGTGGGCAATCTCTGAGCAGGGCAGCCATTCCCACCTGTCAGTGCTTATTGGTGCCACAGCCACTTTACAAATGTGGCAACTGCAACACTCATAAAACTACCCACCAGCCCTTCTGAGGTAGGGGCAATCCCACGTGGCACAGTGCAGAGGCCAGCCAAGCCTTTATCATCTACAGCATCGTTGTAGGTGCTGAGACAATGGACCACAATAAGATTTTTGCATACCAGAGCATTTCTGCTGGACAGCTTTCACAGCTGAGCCATCTGACACATACCTAATAAATCAGAGTCTGCATATCTCTTCAGGACAGAAGAAATAAAACCCTCTCATAGGGTACTATAAACTAGGCTCTCACCAGTCAAGTAATTGAATTACTTTAATATTTTTTCACTGATGTCTTGGACTTATGTCTTGCATTCTAGCTCCAGCCTAGCAAAGCTTTCACCATTGTAAGGGCTACTCCCACCACCATGACGAAGCTCATGTGTACACCTGTTTCTATTTTAAGGCCAAAGTGTTTCACATCTGGCAGGACAGGTCCATAGACTTCAGCCTTCTCTCTAAAGCTGAAGATTAACAGGCAATTAGAGTTGCTCAGTACCCTATGATAATGCACTTTTCTCTATGACAATCCACACTGAAGATGAGAAGGCAGGAACCACATATATCCCAAACAACATGTGATTTTTCAGAGTAAAGAAAATGGAATTAATTTATTTGATTTTGAAAAAAATGTTATGGTATTTACCAAGTCAAATGCTTCTGCTTCTTTCCAGCAAAGCTAATCACACACAGAAAATCAAAGTATCTCTGAATCCCCAATTCCTTCATATACAGTGGCTAAAACATCTTGCAATATATAAATATAAACAGGCCCAGTAGCAAGTTTCCCTGACAACCTACTTAAAGAATAAAAATTATATTCTCTCATAATGCAGCATCCGTGCTCTGCACATGATGAAAAGGCTGCAAGGGCAGAGAGAATTGGCACTGAGAAAACAAGATGTGCACTGTAACAGTTGCTCTGAAGATTGCCTACTGGAAAACAAACAGGGACAAAAGATTGGAGAATGAACAGGGTGCAAGCACATTATTACGGCCTTTGAAATCTTTATTTCCATACATTTGTGTCACAAAGCACACACTGGATCTGAGTTGCTGTTGTTCTCTAGTTTATATGTAAATGAACACTAAATTTAAGCAGCTGTCTGAATAAATCCTAAAATATATATAATATGTAGCACTTAGCTAAATGCAGTTTTATTTCTTCAGGGATACTCTTTCCAGAACAGCTATGCTGTGTTTCAGCTGGAAGACGTTAATTTATCAGCAAGTGCTTTTCTTAAAAGCTGGATGCGTCTACCTGGGATTGATCTAAATTAATCTACAAATGTATCTATTGGTCCTAAACTGCATCAAACCCATCACTGCACAAAAATCATTTCTAAGAACGCTTTCAGGCACAGAAACATTTTTTTCTTCCATGTTTCAAACTAAGATACATTTCAGTACTTTGGTGGGAGGAATTTACTGCACAGTTCCTCTGATCCAGTTGATTGCAATATATCAGGCATTTTTCTCATCAGCTTCTCTTTGTGGTTGTCAGATTGGGGCATAAGGGTGCAACTCACACCTTTAGAATGTATAAAAAGTATTATATGTTTGCTGTTTTTTTTAAATGGCCCCATAATACTTTTTTCATTACGTTGACAAAGAGGTAGGCAGTAATTGTCTCAGCTTCAGGGCCTTTCCCAAAGAGGCAGCAAACCCTGCCTTTGGCACTAGAGGGCGAGCCACAGACTGGACCAGGACCTTCCCTGTAGCACCACCCCAACCAGGGCCAGGGTTTTCTTTTGGCATCTTGGAAAAACGAGGGTACGCAGCCCCACCAGCTACCTTCCTCCAAGCACAAGGAATTCTCCCAGTGCCACCAGCAAGTGGAGATTCTCCAACCGTTTATTTCCTTACAAAAGCACCTCTACAAAGCAGCAGCGTGAGGTGAGAAGCAGGTCTCAGTCTCTTTCCAAGTGCCAATTAGCATAAATTGTCATGCCAATTGACCTTGATCATTTTCATTCAACTCATTTTCAGTCCTGCATAAAGTCAAAAAGCTCTGTTTGCGTGTACGCATGTATACATTTACATGAGAGAGATATACATCCCATTATCAATACCCTCAAGCCCTCCATTTCCCACTTTTAATATAGTTTTGATGCAGATAACACTTTAACCATCCCTGTGATCTTTTCTTCTACTTTGAGACAATTTTGATTAAAAGACTCGACATCCATTTCCTGCTTTCTAGTCTGGATTTTTGAAGTACCAATTAAGCCAATAGATGCAAAGAATATGTATTATTCAAAATCTCCACCAGTTGTGTCTACAGGTCATCCTTGATGAGTTTGTGCTCTGAATTTCCTTCCTTTTTAAAAATAATTCAGATTTTTCTAATCGCTTTTCAAAAACAGATAGATTAAAACGACTTGTTACTTAGATATTTACTAAGCTTTTAACATTCAGCTGTAGCTTCAAATCTCCAAATATTTGACATTCAAAGTCACGATTAAAAGCATAACATTTTGACTTCGAGAAGACCGCAGTGCATACATTTACATTCATTACTTTCAAAGTTATTGCTCCAGTAACACAACTGACTGATTAGCCCTCAAGATCCAGTTGTCAAGACAGCAACAAGGGAACGAACTGAGAAGGGGGAATGAGCGCAGAGACCTGGACTAGTTGAACTCTTACTCTTCCATTAAAAAGTTAATGCTACGTACTGCCTGTGGCATGGCCTTTTGTCTTTCCATTCCCATCTGTAAGTTGACAAGACTAATTTGGATAAATTTCTGAGTCACTTAAATAGATAAAGAGTCCTGAATCCCTGAACCTTGACCAATCCAGGCATCAGCTGCCCTTTGGAAGAGCTTCCCAGCAGGGTTAAAGTCGTTGGCCGGCAGATATTAAACACAACTGAAACATGGTCCTGCTCATATCTAAGAATCATCACTGAGATAATGTTTCCGAGCAACATTTCTACTCAGCAGTATATACAGCTAACCATGACACTGTCAGACTCATTAAGTGTTTTGGTGCTGAAAAATCTTACCAATAGTCACAAAGGATTGGGGATATCCATTGTAAAAGAAGCAAATTTTGCAAAAGGAGTGAGCAACAAAAAAGAAAAAAATATTATAAAATGGGAGTGGCTAATGTTTTTTTGCAGTTTTCTTCTAATAAGAAAATCCTAGCAACATAAAAGACTCATTGAAGCTTCCAAAATAACAGTTTGTAATCAAGCAAGGGGATAACAAAAAAAAAAAATAAAAAAATCAGCTGTATCATTGGAACTCCTATTTTCCATTGTATCATAAAAAGAGCTTAGCAGGCCTTTCTGAAAGGAGCATTTCTCTATCAGAGCCCTCTCCACAAAGTTTACACATTACCTATCCTGGCTGTTAGAGCCAAAAGGGGTAGCATCATCAGACTGGCAGTTAGAGCCAAAAGGGGTAGCATCATCAGACTGGCACCTCTGTGAGTCAACACTGACCTTCTAAGTCGTGATCTTTATGTTGGTACTTCCTATTACTTTTTTGATATTTCTGTATCATGACCTATAACATGCTGTCCTTCCAACTATTGCCCACTGTGGTGAACCGACCACATGATTTTTTCTGCCTTATTAAAACAGTGAGCAAAAAACTCAATTCCCCATAAATCTATTCTGCAATTCCCATAAAAATGGTCCACTACACCAAGATGTCGGCAGGATCCTCCCGACCCCGACACCCACAAGCTGAGGCATCAGGGCCAAAAATGCTGCAAAGCAGTTAAATAATTACATTATTATTTGTTAGATTTATGATATAGCTGGTCCAAATTCTACCATGAAACACAATTCTTTAGGGGAAGAAAAAACATTTAATTAGGTCTAAAATACATCAATAATAACCTGTCTAACAAGTTTCCTCCTCTATCCATGGTAATTGTGCTTTCCACTTACCTTGTCACAAAAAACCTTGATCTGGCAGTAGGCTCGGTGGATGGGTTTATTGCTGCGGTTGTTGTAGCTGTATGTATCGATCTGAATCATCAAAGGAAGCCCTTTTACTCCTTTTTGTGAGGAGAAGTCTGTGCTCAAGCAATTCACTGTGATGAAAATCTGTGTGCCAGAGAGATTACTTTTAAAAAGTGGTGCAAACAATTACTAAACTTCTAGAAACACATGACAACAAATGGGAAATAAAAGCAGATACCACCCACCCACACACACACAAAAAAGACATTTAATTCAGCTACAATCCACGCTCTGGCAATTCACACAGTTATTCTCCACTTCTGTCTGAACTCCAGCAAAGATGCTCCCACTCTGGGAAAAATAACAATTTTTTAAGGTGGGTATTGATGCTTCGGTTTAGGATCAGGTCACACTTGAAGTGAATAATCTGTCCCAGCTTACTGTGTTTTGGTTCACACCAGAGCTCAGAGTGCACGAGCTGGATTCTTTTTGGAAAAGTCAGACCAGAAGATGTATCCTAGGAGCACATCTCACATGCTCCAGCTGCAAACGGTTGCTCAGTCTGTGGGAAACGACTAAAGATAATCTGAGATAAAACCTCCTAAAATGTGTTTCACATGGATGTCAGATCTTTAGCCCTGACTTGTTTCACTCTACAAACCTGCTCTGTGTGTCTGCACTATTTGTTAATATAGACATAGCAAGATCATCTCGCATCATTCTTCTCCAACTGTCCTTCAGTCTGGCTTGTTCCTCTGACAGCTCACAATTTAGATTCAGTGTGGCCACAGATAAGTCCTATCTTTTAATTTTACAAATTTTCTTCACACTATAATCAGCAACACCCCTTGCTCCATCAACAGATAACCCCTGATCCTCACTTTAAAGGTCTTTCTTCAATTTCAAAAAAGTATCTCACTGTCTTTCAAACTGGGGAGGAGTTTCTCAAACATTTATAAAACAACACCCTTTCGCTGTGTAGCATCCGCACAACTGCTCTTGGCTCCTGGCAAGCCCTACCTGCCTTTGCTTCAGAAACCTATCTTGTGCTTTCTTTCTACACCCATTTATGTCTGTTGATAGGCACCAGTCACCTCCTGCCCTCTAATCTCTATCGGTACCGTAAGACAAGGCGTGTCTCATCTGCCATGTGCTTGTACAGGACCTGGGAGAAGGGTGTCCCACCACTGAGTCTCCCAAGGACTATTCTCATGCAAAGCCAGCACTGTGAACTGAAATACCACTTGCTGTCTCTCAGTTAGGATAATGTGCATGACACTTGAGAGATGAAATTAGATTAAAAATCCAATTGTTCTTCCCAGTGAGGAATAAGTGCATTACACAGTAATTTGTGTGTCTCTGGCACACATTACACAGTATTTTGTACTAACCTTATTCTACTTTTCACTTTTCCTCCATTTAAAAGCCACCAACAACAAAACAACCAGACAAAAAAACCCTAAACTGTGAACTAAGGAAAAGGACAGAGAAAACCACCAGTATGTATCCCCTGAACCAGGAGGATGTGAAAACTACTCCAGCAGTATGAGCACTCTCAAGAAGGAAGAGATCTGCAGGGTCTCTCAAACAGACCCGGTGCACACCTTGACAGGCAGAGGAGAGGCCAACAGGTCCATGGGGTCTGGGAGGATGCAGGAAGGCAGAGCATGAAGGAACCTCTCCCCAGTTCACAATCAGGAAAAAAGAAAACCCCACCGTTGAGTGATCTGACTGCAATATCCCTAAGAGAAGAGCAGCTGAGAATAAAGAAGGGCTCCAGCTGGGCTGGTGGGGGGATACTTTACCCTAATGGCAGAAGGTAACGTTACAGTCGTGTTTTTACCATGGAGCCAGAGCAGCTTGTTTGCCTGACCGAGCTAATGGGCCCTCCGCATTTCTGCTGCTGATTGTATCACAGAGCTGCATTTACAAATGAAATAGTTGAACTTTAACTGCAGGGAGAAGAGGGAGGCGGGGAAGGGCCGTAGGTGAAACTCTGATTTTGAAGCTGATAGTGTTATTTCTGTTTCAAATTACAACTTGGTCTCCTTCAGCTCCAAAGGTAAGTGTGGATAAGGCTGCATATGCCTTTGAAACATATTGGCCTGAATTTTCATTTGCCTTCAAGAATCCTTTACAGCGTCAGGCAATTAATGCTTTAAAGTGTGTGTGAACACAGCAGTGGAATGAGTTCCGGCATAAACCAGAATCTGCTCTTGCTATATTTTAGCCCATACTTCTGCATAGAGATTTTCCAAACTGTACATTAAAATGTGAGAGGAGATGTGCGGGCTTTGCATCTACCCAGCAGTTTGTGTGTCTACCACATTTGCTGCATGCTCAGTTGAGAAATAAGAAGAGATCTTGTCCCACCTTAATCAACTACATACACTGTGTGTCATCTCTTCTGCTGCCTCCAGAAACACAGGGTATAGTAGGAGCGGCTGGGAAAGACAGACTTTATCACTTCAAGAGTCCCCATGCAGCAATAACAGATTATTCAGCATGAATAACAGATTGATGCTCTAAGATTCAATATCCTTGTTCTGACACTCTAATACATCAAGATCTCTCTGAAGAACAATGACTGTACGTTCATGTGCATGAAGCGTACTGTACTTTCTGTCAAATCATTTGCACCTCACAGACAGACAGATGGATCTGAATTAACAAAGATCATTTATTTGGGGGAAAATTTTCTGTCCCCACACAATCTTCTATTAGCTTTCCTGTGAAACAGTGACTTTGGACTTGGAAAACATGGGGTGCGTGCAGAGGGAAGGGGAAGAGAACGTAAGTTCTGTTACTTGAATTGATTTTATTTTTTTCTTTGCATGTCTGAAGATATGCGTCCATCTCACCACCACGGTGCAGCAGGCTGCTGTGAGGAACAGGACCTGGGGAACCATCTTGACAGTCCCCTTCTCTCTGCCCCTGCTCTGACCAGAAACCTCTGCTTCCCCAAAGCAGTGACTGAGGAATGCCGCCTGCTCTGAGAAGCAATGATTTCACCTGCCTGTGCAAGCACAGCCTCCACTGCCCATTATAACTCTCCTCTTTCCCTCCTTTGCAGCTCCTGTCCATAATGCAGGTGCTCCCACCCTCAACAAGACAAGGTGCAAAACAACCCTGTAGGCAGCCACAAGAAGATGAAGTCCCGCTCTACTTCTCTTGGAAGACACCCAGGTTTAAGATCCTCCTTGCTCTGGTTTCTCGCATATTAGAGTTACATCATTAGAAAATGTAGAGCTAAGTAGAAATGACAGTAGCAGAAGTAGAAATCACTGCTTTGTTTCCCCAGGGCCCTGTCTACGCTTAACTTAGAACTATTTTAATGGATGTCACTATGGCTGTACCTGAATTCATTTAAACTTTTTTTTTCCAGTGCAAACTGGATCTTAGTAGTGTTTTGCTATCAGGAACAGTTGTTATAGTGATTTTTTTTTTTTTTTAATGTCAGCATATCTTAGATTAGAGCAATTAATGACATAGTTCCACCCATCTAGTCTCCAGCTCAGGCATGCCATTGGCAATGAAAAACTAATTTGGAGAAACATTTGATATCTGAGAAAATTTAAACGTGGCCTAAGATAACAACAACTCTTCTGCTTGTTACAAAGCATGTCTAAAAAAAGCACTCTCTTTTGGGGAAGGTGCTCCTCCACAGTGTAGCTGTTATTATGCGAATTACTGACTGTTGGCTAAATACCACAGCATGATTAGTGATGTACAAGACACAAACACAATAACCTGCCTTAAGAGAAAGCAAGGTTCAGAAATGTATTTCCCCTTTTATCATTTAATTCAACCAACGTGATTCCTACTGTGGTCTCTCAGCTTATGCACTTTAAAGGTCTACAGTTACGAAACTTCTAATATAAGCCTTTTATTACTATTTACATTTCTGGCTCCCATCATCTCAGAAAGAGCCAAGGGCAGAAGGGAGGGAAGAGTGTGCTACAGCACAAAATCAGATGCTTAAAGCAATTTCTCTACTGAATACTGGCGACATGTAGAATCTACGCCTAGGTGATGGGTCTTTACAAAATCCTGTTCTAAAAGGGTTTATCCCTCCAAACTGTAATAACAAAGAGTTAAATGACTTGTCTCTTAAATGACTAACATCAATCCCATCATTCCTCATATACACAAAAAGCATGTTTTTATAGCTTCTCCTGCCAGCCGTTTACCTTATAAATCCCATACAAAGGTAAGACCTTTGTTTTATTTCAATACAAACGTCTCCAGCAAATGTTTACGCTACTCTTTTGAAGCTTCCTCAACCCACACCACACCCCAGCAACTACATAAAAATGCCATTTGCCTTGAATCCCAGATGCATACTTACCAAGCCATTTGTATACACTGAAATTTCAACATTATTTGCTACCACAGGTTAACTCTTCTTTAATACATACATGTGTGTATGCATGCCTGCACATATATAAAAATATATGTATATGCATGCTTGCACACAGATATGGTTTATTAAAGCAGACTTGTCTAATCCTACATAATTCTGGTACTAACTTTCCAAAATTAAGTATCTTTTCCTCCAACCTTTACATTTTGAGAGTAGAGAAAATGTTAATTTCCTCCTTAATTAAATGAAATTTGATGTAATTTAGGAAGGAAATTAATAGTTAGGAACAAAATAATTCTTATACTAGTCAAAACCCGCCCTAAGTATCACTAGCAATGTTAAAGAAATATGGATTGTCACAATACAAATCACTGCTAGAGACTGCTGCTCTACAAGCTTGATTCTACCATTGTGCCCACTGGAATCATAGCTCACTGCAGCCCAGATATCTAAGAACCTAATCCTTCAAATCACTCACTTTTTGAAAACAGCTTATTACTGTATGGGCTATGCCAAAACTCATTAAACAACTGGAAAGGTTCCCAGTGGCTTCAGCACTTTTTGGATTAAAGATCTACATTTTCAGTTAAATATAGCAGGACAATGGTTGCACGCAAGTATACACAACAACGGCACAGCACACAACTACTGTGCACACCAAAAAGCATGTGCCAGCACCTGCCTGAGTAACATACCCACCAACATGCCTGTTTACTGCGTGTCCGAGTTGCAGTGCTTAGCAGAAATGGTAATTTCTTGATATGAGAACTATTTTTTGTCTGGTTTAAGGTGACATTTTTCTTTAGCAACTGTTCACTGCAGTTACACCTTTGAATTGAAGATTAAAAAGTAGTTTCCATAAAAGTGTACAATTAATGTACTTTTTCAGAAGCAACATCATCCTAACCATTTTAAATTAGTGAAGTATTAATCAGAGAGAAGGCATACCTCAGAGTTGGTATGATTTATGACGAAGATATTCTCCTTTGACTAGGAGAGTTCAAGTTCTTAATTATCTTTTTTGCAAACTAACTTTTGCCAGCAGCAATAGGACTGCAAGCAGGCAGATACAGGTCTATCAAAAATGAAGCTGAGCTCTCTGTTCAAAAGCCTCCACTAGAACTTTGTCAACCAGCCAGATGCTGCAGCAAAATCTTCTGTAGGGCAACAGCAACCTACCTTCTAGCATATCATAAAAAGACTTTTAAAAGATTGTTTAAAAGTCATCCAGTTCTTGTTAATTGTTTGTTTCCTTGCCTTTTCTCCCGTAAAAATACCAAAAGTAGCATTCAGGTCCATTCAAAGGGAGTCAACAAATCTTGCCTACAAATGTTGCATATTTATGGGTGTGAAGACAGACTGCACAAAAAGTGTTCTTCACTTCCTACCCTGCTTCGTTGTTGTACAGTACTCCTGCCTCAAGGAAGCATAAATAAGTTTGACATGGCTGTAGATCCTTACCCTCATTTCCCTGTATCCTGGTCTGAATGGCAAGTCCCCCCAGTGACCTCTAGTCAACAGCCCCAGCAGAAAAGGCTGGGGCTGGAAAAAAAGCTGGATGTGCCAGGCCAAACTCTGCTCTGCCAGAAAGCAAGAGGACTGCTGTTGTAGACCAGACACACCACAGGAAACACAAGCAGAGAGGTGTTTCTGACTTTGGTGCTGTTGCCTTAGTCCATGGAAAGCAATGTTGATATTATTCCACAGCTCAACACACGCTGATTTCCTCTTCCATTGACTTGTTCTGTCAAGCAGCAGTCAGAAGATGAAGGATCGAGCACAGGAAGCTGGAGCCAACACCCCAGTTCCCTTCACATTACTGAGGCCATAAAAAGGCCTCTGCCTGTACTCTCTGAATGCCTGTTTCTTCTGCATAAGATCCAGTCAAGATGCTGCCTTACAAACCCTTAGCAAGCTCACTGTTGGGAGGCAGATCTAGCTGTCACACCTGTGCTGTTATAGCCTCATCCTGAAGGGCTTCCAGGAGCAGGCTACTGCTCTGCTTGCATGTGGGAGAAGCAATCTGGATTTAAATCACCTGCCATCTAGGTGGAGTGGGAAAGGAAGAAATCTGATGCTCCAGAGAAGTCTTCCTAGATGCAGGATTTAGGCTCCCAGAAGAGAGGCAGGGATATTTGGTTAGGTGATTTCTGCTTCTGCTGTTTGATTTTCCAAAATCACTCCCCTGTGCACCTCCAACAAATGGTCTGTTTCCTTTATTTCTTCCTGGGCCAGTAGAGTGCTTCAGCACATCACATCTCTGAAGCCCTGGAAAGAACTGCTCTGTGCTGCTTTTGTTTGACTCAGAAGAGGAAGGTCTTTGTGCCTGCGAGGTTAAGTTTTAATCTTGAAATTATGGTGAAAAGGGAAAACAACACTGAGCAGAAACAATGGAGCTGGTTGAAAGATCATCGTTCAAAAAGCTTAAGAAAAGAGAGTCTGTAATTAGGCCTTGAAATTCTTCATCTCTTTTGGATGAGGTAATTGCTGGAGAAAAAACAGCCTTCAGTGACGTGCCTCAGAGTCCACAGCTTTCAAACACAGCAGAGGCATCCTGTGGGAATCCCCAGACCCAGTGCAACTGGTTACTGTATTACTCTCCAACAGGAGCAAGCATGTGGTACGTGTACACGTGTGTGGGGAGGGAAACACTTCAGTGCACAGCAGTAAAGTTTTCAGGTACAACCTGATTTATGCTTGACAGCCCAACACCAAAGATCATTATGAATCCTCTTACTTCTATCAACACATTTATAGTTCAAGCTCCTAAAAGATCTGACATTAGATAACTATTCTCCAAAATGGATAAGCCAATTTGCATTTTAATGACTACTTTCTGGCTTTCTTAAATTTCACTCCTGACACTTTTTTAATCCAGCAACAATAAGAAAGTCACTATTTTAAAGTCTTACTATGTTATATTTCCAGTGATCCTTGTGAGAATTGTGTTCTTAATGTTCTGCCACCCAAGGCAAGAGCATGTGAGTGGTGTGAGATTGCACCAAAATGGCCAAAGATAACACCTGACATTAGCGACTTTCTTGCTCCTAGATCAACATGGTGTCTTGCTGTATCTGGCTTACAGCTGCAAATGCAAGTGTGTTAAAGAACCACCAGCCCTGGCAATGGGATGGTAGTTGCTGGTGGGCCAAGACTGCCATGCTCTAGCCCTGGTAGTGCTTCCGTAAAGGTCCTTGGGAAAGCCTGTCATGTAGGTGATCCCAAACCCGTATTTGCTGTATTTGCTTGCATAATGATCACATGCACACAACGGTCATCTGTTGTGACTACAGAGGACAACATACCTCTGCGTCTTGAAATGGAATCACATAATAGGGGAATATCTGGGGCAGTGAGAATGTAATCATTACATGAGTAAATATAGCACCATTAGCAACTGGGCCAAGTACACCTCTGTTTACCAAGGCCAGCTTTTGAAAGAGCTAGGCGGTTTGCAGAACTATTGTCTTTCTTTAGCACTCTATTCTTTTAAAATGTGCGTCAGACTAAAATCCCTGTTACTACAAACCTCAGCACCTTCTGTCAGCAAGTCAGGACAGTCAGTGTTAACGCTACCACTCCATGCTCAACACAATCCCTCACAGAACTCACTTGCTCGATGCTATCTCTCTAATGCTCTGTTAGAAATGCCATGGAGAATCATGCATAAAGATATGTCTGTATTTGAAAGATCCTTAGCATTTTACTTGAACATTGGGCAATTTGTATTCAACATGAAAACAGTATCAGGAGTTTGCTCAGTTCAACAGTGTTTGCTGTTTGTTATTTCTACATCCCCAAGAATCCTGCGTTACCCCCACTCATTGTACACAGGCTATTTCCCTTGTTGTTTGTTTTCCGGGGGCCAATTTCTTCTTATAATTGCCGGCAGCTTTTCATTTCTCCTACAGTAGTCCATGCAACTGAAAAATTATGCCACCCTTTGGATAATCTTTTTTGTAAGAAACTTGTTAAGGTGCTCTGCTGTCCTAGTTTATAGGTCCACTGTAGCAGGCACATCCCCAAATAGAAAAACACATCTAGGGTGACTGACCACTTAAAAAAAAAAAAAAAAAGGCAAGAAAGAATGCATCAGTCCTCAAAAACAGTCCTTCAAAATACATTTGTTCCCAATTGCAAGGACAGTCTGTGTAACACTATAAAAAAGTAATGGCACTGACACAAGGGAAGGCATAGTCTAGCTTACAGAACATTGATCACTGGAGATGTTAATTGTGTAGAAAGGAAGTTGATAATTTATAGAACGAAAACATTCGCTTTGTGTCCTGCACTGACTTTGCAAGTAACTTTTACAGTTTCTCAGGCTGGGCATATTTTAAATGGAAAATCACTGAGAGGCCACAAGAAGAAACTACCCTAAGAAAGCCCTGCAGGCTTTCCTCAGAAGTACATCTCTATTTGTCAGTGGCACAGGCATGAACGCAGCATCATCCCAACAGCCATTACATACCGTCTCGCCTTTACAGATGGCCAGAATCCCTGGGGTCAGTGAAAGACCACCGTTTGCCCAGCTTTGCAGAGACTGAGCTCACTCACTTCCACTTACCTTTCTTACTATTTGTTAAAAAGGAGCGAAGCGTAACAGTGACTAAGGATGGATGGTACTTAAAGGGATACCACCTGCACAGCTTTTCCTCACCTTTGCCTCCTCGTTGACGTCCCAAGTAAAGGACACAGCATTGAATGCAATTTCTTCAATATTCCCAATGGTATTAAAACTCTCCTTGTAATCAGCTGTAAAAAATAAACAAAAGACTCATGAAAAAGGGTTGTACTTTCTCTTTTACACTTCATGGTACATCTTTGCTTTTTCAGCTGCATTGTCTAATGCATCAAAATCACCTCTCATATTGTGTTGAGCTATTAACAACTTTAATTGCAAAAAGGTAACATGCTGCAGTTTGAGTCTTATGCATAGTACAATACTAGTTAATGTTCTTGCAAAATATTGCTTGCTCTCAAAAAGGAATCAGTGCCACTGTAGTGGGAATAAGTGCGTGCATTAATCAGCTTGGCCAAGGAATGGCCAAAACTGGAGAATTAACTCTAAGTATTGAAACATTTAATGGGACTGTTCAAACAGCCTAAAGAAGCTTTCTAAAAGGCTAAGAGCTATCATTGCAAGAAATAATCAGTAGCGTCCATTTCTTGCCCAGCCATTTCAACTTTTGGAATTACTGCACTGGATGCTGGATTGCTATTTAAAAACAAAAACACAAAGCACAAATCCTGCCCTCCCAAACACCAAAGAACCAAAACCACAAAGATCCTTTCTCCAAAGTGTGCGTGATACTAAAGTAGCAAGCAAGCAAGCAAAGTATTTTTAAATTGTCTGAATACAAATCTGCACCCTCATTTCTCTCCAAAGAGCTGTTAATATTATCAATAAGCAAGTATTTCAGAAGGAATGCACAGCAAAGGGGAGGAAGTCCAAATTTCAAAGATGACCTAACTCCCCCAAAAAACAGTAAGGGTGGAAAACCACACAAAGCAGACAACTTCCAGGTCTTCTTTATAATCAAAAGAGGAAGAAGCCCCCTTCTTATCTCCTTTTGCCAGTCAGTTTAACACACTTTCTTCTTTTTGGTGGCAGATTAAGAGAAAGAGGAGGTTTGTAAGGAGGCAGCATCTTCTTGATTAAAGGGACTTGCAGATTATTCACGCAAATGCATCAACTCTCTCTGGGACATACACATTTCCTTAGAGTCTCTTGAGGGCTGTAATTGGACTCGGGGCCGAGGGCGGAGTTTATGTCATGTAGCAATCTTGATCTAATGGTTGCGCCCAAAACTGTGCTTCAGAAGCACACTGATTCTTACCTTCGTAATCAGTTATAGAAAGAGGATGTTTGTGTATTCTATAAATGAGACACCCAAATGGTTTTAATATTCATTTCCTTTGCCCTCCTAAAAATAAACTGTTGGTCTCTAAAAAATAATTTCTAGGTAATAACAGTTTTTAAACCATTTATAACATCATCATTGCTGCAAGGAGAATTATTTAACATTTGAGATAAGCAATCAGTATACTTTTATCTCGTCTGAAACCCAGGGATGCTGGCATTTCACTGGGCAAGTGAAACTGTGTGTCTAGGATATAGGAATGATTTTGGATACAGTAAAAATTCACTGTTTTGACCATAGGAACAGTATGAGATACTTGGTGATGCAGCAAGTGAATACAGTGTTTGAGAGGGCAGGCAGGCTTTTCATTCCCATCATGAACTCAGACCTCCTTTCTAACTGAAGTCATTGGCTTCACTACCTAAATTCAGTGTGGGAATGCAAATGAGAGGAATTAGAAGACACATAAGTAGTTTAATATGCATGTGCACACATCCACCCACCCCTTAAATTTATGATTCACCAGAAAGTGCCTCGTGCAACTGACTGCTGCAGATGGGCGTGCTGTGTAGGTGCACTTTGGAAAGACATGAACAAGATGTCTTGTAAAGACACATGTTTTCTTCTAAAAGGCTGTCAGAACCTCGCATCCTACCAACCCTTCCCCCTACACATGCCTCCGCTTCCGCAGTTGCCATACACAAATCTCATGGAGTGTCTATGCGACATGCTGTTTAAAAGCAGAAGTGCATCCTATTCCTCTCAATTTACAGATAATTACAGAAGGATCCTCAGTTGATTAAGAAACCATTTACATCCAATGATATCTGAAAGTTATTAGCGTGGCTACAGTTTTTCCTCTTCTGCTGCTGTGAGCTAACAGAAAACTGGGGTTTTTCAATATGCAAGAAAACAACTTTACAGGAATTATTTCTTCTTTTGGGTAAATTGCATATAAAACAACGGCAAATTTCAACATTAAACACTAATAATTGGCACGCACTACGTACCATTGTAGTAGTTTTTGTACTGTGCACATAAATAATACAAACTGTCCTGCAATAAAGTATGGGCAAGACTCTTAAGCGCAAATAACTCCAATCTAAAGCTTCCACATCCACTGTTTATGTCCATGTTTGAACCTCTTTCATTATTTGTCAAATTACAGTACTGATTCTAAATAATATTTGCTGCAACCTAATATTGTATTATTTGACATTTTAAAAGAAAAAGCTAGTGATCCAATGTCACAGCACTGTTAAGAAGTCAGCCTTTTTTTTTCCCTCACTCCTGCTAATAAGTGTCTCCTTCCTCCTTCAGAAAAATCTGTAACAGCACATAGCCTAAATTTGGTAAAACGTCTTTCCTTCTTGCTTAATAAGCGTCAAGTCCTCAGGTTTACTCCTCAAGCACTAAGGACTTGCTTACACGTAAGTACATACTTATCCTATTAATACAAATGCATCTCCAGGCCCCATACTGCATCTAATCCATGCAAGCATCCTTCTTCCCAGGAGGTGCACCAGCCAGCACACAAAACAAATCAAAGCAGTGGCCCCTGCATATCTGGAATGAGCGAACAAGTCACTCTAGTTTCTCTGATGTCCAGAAAGTAACCGCATGCCAGAAGGCAGACAGACAGACCTGTGCCACCAGGGAAGAAGCATAAGCAGAGTCCTTATCCCTATCTGAAGAATGAGTAGCTGGACCCCAGAACTAGAACACCCCCAATTCATTTGACTCTCTCTGCTAACGACCAAGTCACACTCTACATTAGAAGTGTATTGATAAACAATTACAAAGGATTCACAGATGTTAAACATATGCTACCAACATTAAGTTAAAATAATATTAATGTTTTTAAACATCCATGAAACACGTTACACAGATTTATGGCCATTCACAGATAGTTTTAAAGAAGTCTAATACATGATTCACTCTTTATATACTGTTGATAGTTGGAGTTAAATCCAAAATATAAGAGAATTGGGATTACGAGCAGGTTGCCAGACCATCCCCTGAAGATGGGACAAATCCGATACATGCCCCTGTCCTTAGCAAGCTTCTTTACTGCATGTTTAAATGGTTCTCCATGGTGTATCCTGGCATTTGCTAATCTGTCACAGACACATAAGTCTCTCTATTAACTGCATGGCACCTGGACACTAACTCAGTATTCCTTTAAAGGAGCCTTTCAAGGATCTGAATTTTTAATGTCAAGGAAAATCCTCAGAATCACAAACAATTTAGCTTGGAAGGGACTCCTGGAGGTTATCTGGTTCAGCTCCTACCCTACTCCCACTCAAAGCAGGGCTAACTTCAAATACGGATGAAGTTTCTCAGAGCATTTGATGACAAAACTGGGAGATTTTACAAAATGCAGCTTAATGCTTTTACAGGAAATGTAGTCAGGTGCCATTCTGCCCCAGTAAGCCCAATATCCACAAGGTACATCCCAAAGAAAACTAGATGTACTTCAGAAGTGCTGTGCTCGGTAAGAGCTAAGGCCATATTTCAGTTGTTCTCAAGAAAACGCTACTGAGCACCATCTAGGTCTTTCTTCTGAAAACACTGAGGGGAACCATGCTCTTACAGTTCTTATATCTGACAGGGAGTGCTCTATCAGTAGCCTTACTGCACCAGGCTTTATTTGGACTGCAAACATGAGCAAAGAATACGTGCCAGAATGCCTCTGAAGTCAGCACAGACTCTCAAGCTAATGGCAACATAAAAGACATTCACTTTAACCCAGATAAACACACAGCCCATGCACAGCACTTGCTTTGCACAGCACTGTTTTACAGAATATGCATCACAAGCTAACTCGTTCAGGTAAGGGGACCAAAATGTGCCAGTACACCATAAGCGCGGTGGAGTCAGAGGGTGTTGGCATTACAGTGGAACGAGCTCCTCAGCACATACGTTCAAAGCTATGAGCATTAGCACTGCAAGCTTGTAGAGACTAGCACAAAAAAAACCCCAGACAGTCTTCAGAAATAGCTGTGACATGGCATACTTGCTCTTCTAATGTGTCATGATAGGAGTCATTTAGTCTGGAGTGGAGGTTTTACTGCCTTAACTACTACAAACAAACAAACAAACAAAACTGTTGAAATAGTTCAGCTAGAACTATGACCATAAGACAAAAGGCAGAGAAAAGATTCAGGAAGAGCTGCTTTGGCCAAGTACACTTGACTTCAAATGATGCCAGCTCAGTGGAAGCTACAGCATTTGAAAGTCAAAAGTTATTGCATGAGTAGGACCACTTAGGGACTGATGCCCTGATCAATCACCACAGTGCTCTCTCCAAGTAATCCTGCTTTTTCTCCCCCCTCCTCTCTGCTCCCTGTCATTCCTGCCATTCAATGATTTGGTTCCCTCAGGCGGTCAAAACAAGATAGACTTTGTCTGCTTTGGTCCTGCCGACTCCTTTGACAGGAATCCACTGCAGATGGCTGCATGTGTAAACTGCACGTGGGAGGGGAGAAGCGCTTGATGTCTAGACACTCCCACAGATTTCAACTTCAGGCTCCTTGGCAGCAGGAACGTGTTCTTCCTCTGCTAAAATCTCCCAAGCATGCAGATAGGGCAGTTGTGGCTGAAATGGGCTTGTAAATACCTTAGATGGGATGAACGGTAAACAGGTCTCAGGATAACACATCAGAGCTCATTTCTCCCTCGCTTCTCTCTGACACTGAGAAGGCTCAAAACCTGGGGGTGTAGGAGTCCTGTGCGCTCCTTTGCAGTCACCATAATGATGGCATCTTCACTCTCAGGCTGCACTTACACATCAGATTAGCTAACACAACTGTTATGTGGGCTGCTACCGTGACTGGATCAAAGAGTGGATCAGCCTTTGAAAATCTAAAGGAAACAAACACTCAGCCACTCCTGAGGAGGTGCAGACCTTGACTTCCCAGCAGCAGAAGGTAGAACACCATTAAATATGCGTGCAAGGGGCAGCTCTTCTTTGTGACTACTGAGCACCATTCCACTGGCATGGCCTCCGTCCTGCTTCATAAACCCCACAGCCCAGTCCTAGCAGGGATGAGCCTTTGCTAGAAACTATGGTACAAGTCCTGCAGCCATTGCTAATATATTCCACCATATCCCTGTGCAAGGTACCAGAGCTCCCCTGAAACAGCTGGAGATCCTCTTACACTCACCGATGTCAAGGACCCTCTGTTTAGCTGTGTGCTGCCGAGAATGCCAGTATTTCCAGTACTTCAGCTGTTCATCTCTGTTTTTATCCTCACTGAAAACAACCATGACCACGCTCTAAGAAAATCAACAGAACTAGCATTAGTTAATATGTAATTAACAGTCAGAAATACAAAAATTAAAATCTTCCAAATGTGTCTAAATGCTCAACCAGTCACCACCCTCCCCGAGTACTTGGGTTGCAGAAGATAGCTGTTCTTCATTCCAGCCCAAAATTGCAATGCAGTTAAAATCTTAGGGCAGAAGAAACGTAGTTTTAAAATAATGCAGGGTCTACAATTATGTTCTTGATAGCCCAAATAAAATTTAGTCGTATTCTTAAATTTAAGAATTCTAAGTTGCCTTAAGTAGAAAGTGGTCATTTCAAAGTCAGAGGATCCTCAATTCCAATTCTGATCCGATTCCAGTCCAAGTGTCGGAGTTCAGATTCCTTGTCATTCCAGAAGATGATTTTACACTGTAAACGGGTGTGTCGTAATGGAGCTTAGGCTTGCTAGCTAAAGGCAGGGCATTTTCTGTTTTAGCGTACATAGCTCCCTTCTCGGGAGAGGACTCTTGCATACATGTATTTAATGACAAACTCAACGTGACTACTGAGATTTGCTGAGATCTTCAGTTCAAGTTCTGAATTCTTTGTTAAACTGCGTGATTCAAAGCAAACAGATTGAAACTTTATGCAAAACTTCACATGAGCAATAAAGGATTTTTTTAAAAGCCCTGCTGTAGGCAAGCAAAACAAAAACCACAAAACAATGAAAGAATGCTCATACTTAGTAAGCTGAAATGGAAAGAAATCACAGAGGGAAAAAAAAAAAAGAATCACTTTTAAATACCTTCTTTTGTTTCCATTCTCCCTTTAACTTTCCTGAGTCACCAAGCTAATAAAAATCACCAACAAGCTGTTTCATAAGCCAAGGAGCTCAATCACAATTGATTCATGATCACCACCATAACCCTTCACATGCTCTGTGACCTTCTCCACTCCACCTACAAAAGCTAAACGTCATCACTGTGTCTTCAGTGTTGAGCCACTGCGTGGGCACAAGGCACTACCTGCTGTGGATGTGTCCTGAGTTACACATAAGCATCCTGGCTGGCCATCAGGTATGTGCTGGCTGGCCAGCTGATGCACTAACCAGAACTAGCAGTGAGACTGTACCTTTTCCACCACATCTTCTTCCTCTATGAACTACTTACACATAACTTGTAGAGGTTTAATATCTTCAAAACCTCTTGCCTCTCTGTAAGGTTTGGATGGAATTGGCAATAAATTCAACAGTTGCTGGGCTGGGGGCCAGCAAACAGAGCGTGATCATGGAAGTTGTGTGTGGTTGCATAATCTTCTATAAACTGTACATCCTCCAAAAGAAAACAGCCTCATCTCTCCTTCACAATTTCCACCCTTCTTCTGCCACAGCTTCAAAACTCATGTGGCTGTGCAGTGAACAAGACTTATGAGGACTGGTTTTCAGCCAGACCAGTTTGCTCCTAACTCTTGTTTCAGCTGTACAAGTGTTAGAGCTGGCATCACAAAGGGGAAGGAATGGGTGGCTGACAGGGAAAGAGACTTTTCAGCAGCAGAGCAGTCTTACATTAGCTACAGCCAACGAAATGCCATCATGAGCCTCATGTTCTTAGGAAACCAGGCTAAAAATTAACTCTTGTTCAGGTTTACAAATCATTGCTTCTGTTTATGAAGAGTCTCTTTAAACTTCATGTAAGACAGAAACACATAGGCTGCTGTCTGCTTCACTGAGAACGTTGACTTTCATTGGTTCCTTCAACTAAAGTCACAATATTTTTTATGGTACTTCATTTATTTGGATGAAAACACTTTTGCAGCCTCATACATATGCAGCCCTTCCAGCTTCAGGGTAAAATTCATAAGGCAGCTACTCTTAGGCTCATTGTTCATTCCAAGGTTACTGGGTGAGGATTTGCTTACTCAAAAACATTACCAGGGAAATCAGGAGGCCTGTTGACCAGGCAGATGTTGCTAAATACCCAAGCTGCAGTTCTACCTGCAGAATCTAAGATGCAAATCATCCATTTTGTCCTACTACTGAGTGAATATCAAGTGAATGTTTAAACAATGTAAATTATTTAAAATTTATGTCACAAAAGATGGCTTCAACTCTTCAACTGGACCCCAAAATATTTGAGACCATCATCAATATTACTGTCCCACCTTCACACTGGGCATAAGAGTAAGCTTGCTCTGTCCTTTCCCATAAGGAAAAAAATAAAATAAAAATAGTTAAAAACCAACCAACCACAACTAAACATCTGCAGAGCTCCATTCCCATCTAGGAGAGAAATTGGACCATACCCTGACTTTGCTGATGGGATGCCGGAAACATTTGTTGTCACCCGTTTCGCTCAGTGTGATGGCATAGAATTGTCCTTTGTTCAAGTAGGTCATGGGCCCCTCCCCTTGCTTTTGACGCAGAGATTTGGTAGCTTCTAGTGTATACTGAAAAGTGCTGTTGAAAAGACAAGCAGAGAAACACCAACAAAGTCTATATCACTTTTCTCTTTACTCCCATTTATTACATATTTCATGCATTGCATAAGAAGCTAATAATAAAATTCCAGAAAAAGGTCACACAGGTACTTAAAAAGGAAATTTTCTTTTTAAACTGGCAATCAAGCATAAAACTATCTGGACTGTAAGTCTCTTGGATCAAAGACTACATCATTACTTTCTCTGAAAAGAGCCATCATGAGGTACAAGTCCATGTACTCCACAGTGAGAGTGTCAAATACCAGGAGGGAATTCAGTACAACTTGCCAGAAACCGACTATCTCCACAGACTTTTAAACTTAGAAATGTCACAGAAAGATAAATTTTTTAAAAAAAAACAAACCACAAACACAAAACCAACCAACCAAATAAAAAAAAAACAAATAAAACAGAATAGAAGTTGTAGCAAAAGATGGACATGGAGAATGGAAAGTCCAACTGCTACTTTCCACACAGGGCAGAGAAGGAATACAACCAGAAAGGACAGCAGGTTCATTTGTTTAAAGACCACATGCAATCAAGGTTTTTACAAGCCTTTTCAAAATTAATCAGAACAAAGTACCTACATCTAATTGTATCTGCAATCAAGTAAACTCCCTTAGAAAAAGGCAAAAATAAGAGAAAAAGGTTGCTTTTCTGTTGGAAGTCAGATTTTAGATGTCCTCCTTCACAGGAGGACTTGCCACCTCTAAAGTAGTCCTCAAACCACAGAAAGTTCAAGCTCCATTAACCAGTGAAGTGTTAGCTGAACACAGTTCTCACAGAGCCTTTTCCAGCCGCCTCCTCCAATAATGGTCTTGAACAATAACCCAATAAAAATGATGCCTGCAGCTCCTCACATTCTCTTAAATAAAAAATAATGTTAACCTTGCAGAGTAAGTCTCTTCAAACTGCATTTGGTCACCACAGGAAGCTTAATGCAAGGAGTCACTGGCAGGATGTCCTCACAAATGGGACAATACAGGGGAACCATTTTCACAAATGTCCTAATTCAACAAAATATTTAAGCAGTGCTGGAGTAGAACCAAAAGGATGAATATGTTTGTCCAAACCAACATATCCTTAACTTAGCAACATATCCATATCTAACGTATCCTTAACTTTTTAGTTCAAGCAGATACCCTGGACCATCATAACACTGCCATAGCAATATGGAAGTAAGGGGAAGACAACAACATTTTTAACTATCCAATGGAAAAAAAAACAAAAATCACTAAAATGCATGAACAATAATATTTAAAGCCCCACCTGAAAAGAAGGTAGAAGAAAAAAAAAACCCAACCCCAGATCCACTGTCCTTCCATCCAAAGGAAGAAGTTTCAGACAATTTAGTATCAATTATTCAGTTTAATATCAATCATTCAATCAAGAGAGCTTCTAAGTGTTTCTTAGCTTAAAAATGGAAATCAATCATTTTTCTAGATGCTTAAAAGTTACAAATCAAAACAAACATATAAAGCAAAGACTAACCTATACCTATTGAACCCACTGACAGCAGTACCAGCGCTTCCCAGCAATATAGTCACTACCAACACAACAGCTCTCGCGCACAGCAGGAAGGCAGCACCAAGGGGACCACAGCCCCCTTGCTGCCACCCGCTGCGGTACGCTCTGCTGCAGCCACCCTGTCCTGTGTGCAAGGGGAACAGGGGCTCTGTTGACACTGGTAAGCGGTACATCCCCATCTGAGGAGCCTGGAAGAGCAGAACCACTAGTGCTGTGGACCCAGCTTCCATCCTGCTGCATATGCTTGTCCTATGGATTGACCGCCCATTAGTGGTGGGTGCACATCCTCTGATTCAGTGTCAGACACAGGGACTGCAGGTTGTGCGCTGCAAGATTTCTGCATGACGCGTACAAAGTATGCTGAGTGCCCTGGGAGATGCAGCTTAAAGCCTCCCACAAGACAGAAGGCCTAACAAGGATGTGTGCTGAGAAGGGCTTAGGATGAACCAAAGTCAGACACACAGTGTCTTAACAGAGCTGCCTACAGTCTGCCACAGTCTGCTCTTCTGTTTCCTGGCACTCCATATGCTTGAGAAAGATGTCAAAAAATATAAAGCCCAGACATGCTGCACCTGGCCAATTCTGTGGGCTCCGTGTGGTACCACTTGGGAAATTCCTTCTTGTTCCCAGCTGGCAACCAAAGTGTGCCCTATAGCAGGAGCATTACTATTACCTTTTAAACTTATTGCAGTCACTCTTATTATTATAATTCTATTCTGAATCCCACCATGAGTCTTAACTAAAGCCCCGTGTAGTTGTTAAGGGATCTTCTATCAGGCTTCCAACTACTTTCATATTCACCACTTCTTTTTTTCTATCTGAAGTTTTCATTTCTGAGCACCTATCGCTTCCTGGTAACTCCCAGGAAAGACGCATTTTGTTTTTCTTAATGCACATTTGGAGGCTTTATTCTAATGTGGATCTGGGCCATAGCATGAAAGGCTTCATGTCTGAAAATTGTTAACAATACCAGTGCTTCAAGATTCAATTTTATATTCACTGTAGTAAGTGAACAGTCTTTGCTAAATATCTGCTTCATATGTACTGCCTATATAACGACTTGGTTCTGAGCTCACTGCAGTTAATGGTTGTTTTACTATTCCTCGGAAAAAAGATGAAGCTGCAAGGAACCTCCATTACAGCAACAGTTATATGGCTACTCCAGGAAAAAAGGTAAGCATGCTCCTTTTTCTAAAGTGAGAGTAATCTCTCAGATATAAACAGAACTGTTTGAACAGCATGAAATGAAACATCAGCTTATAAACTTTACCGGTCACAGTCTTTATTAGTTAAAGTCTCTCTGCAATGTTTGCCTTGTCTACATACACTTTTTTCTGTGCTTAGGGAGAACACTATTTCTTTCAAACATCAATTTTTGAAACTTTTTAAAAAGTTTTTTGAAGTTTTATGTTTTTTTACATGCTTTGTAATAGATACTTCATTTATATTATTTTATAGGTAAACATCAAGTACCACAACAAGCACTGTAAAAAGACAGTATTTCCCAGAAAACCTACTAGGAGTAACAAGAAAAAAAAGAAGATAAAAATAAAGATGAGAGTTCCATAATGTTGGTGGAGTCAGTTCAACCATCTGGATGTCTGACTTGCATGGCCTGCCATCCTGAAAGGTGGGGAAAATTTTCCATGACCTGGCTGTCAAAGCTGTTCCCTGTTACCTGGGGGATCTCTCTTAACAGTTTTAATCTCTCGTATCTCTGGGGGGCTTCAGAGGACTTAGTAACTTAAAACAATGCTGAAGGAAGATAATAAATGAAGATATAAACTGGTCAGATATGAAAGCCAACATGCGCAGGAGAAGGGGAGAGGGATGCAGGGCAGAGTCAAGGAAGCCCTGCAGGTGCCCCAGGGTGATGAAAGGGAGGGTGGGAAGCAGACACAGGCAGCCTCTCCTCGATACATTCCTACGTGACACCAGTCAACACATTTCAAAGCCCATGCCATACCTTGTTTGTTCGTAAATATATTCTTCAGCCCCCACTGACACACTGCGAAACTTCTGAAAAATAAAAGCAACAATTAAATATAGTTCGATACCATCAAAACACAAATACCAACAAAAGTAGAACTATGTTTATTTAAAGACTCCTCAGAAGAAACCACCTTCCTTACCTACACATCAATATATTCTAGAACAAGCCTGCAAAAATGTACCCCATTTCAAAGATAGAGATTTTCAAATGAAATCATAGTTTTCCTAGAGACTTCAAGTTTTGTTTTACTTTATTTAGAAGTACGTGTGTGGTCACCTGTCCTTAAGGTCTACAATGAAATGCTGACAAAAATTCAGACTGCGCTACTGTCTGTTTGGAACAGGAGTGCTGATGCAGCCTAAGAAGTATTTTACCCTCAATATAAGATTCTGTTTGAATGATTACAAGATCAAGAGAGACCTGAAGTTACCTCTTTAAAATTTGAAAAAACATCTATAAAAAAAATTACATCAAGAGGTGGAATTCTGAAAAAAAAGAAATGTTTTTTGCACAGACTAAGCAATGGTTTGTACTCTGCCTTCCTGAGCAAACACGCCCATTTGTACCGTACTTTGTAAGCCTCGCTGCTGCTTCTTGGCTTCCCTTTTGCCTGAAACATGTTTTTGCTGATGTCTCTCTGATTCACTGATGGATCATTACATTAAATCTCCAGGATTTCTTTTATGATTACCATAAGCAATTAAAAGCTGTTTTGTTTCCAGAAGTGTCAAGTCAGGCAATTTTGAAAGTAGTTTCTAATTTTACCTTATGCACTACAATGCCACAACAAATGTATAATGTACTGGTTAGGGATATTTCCTGAAGATCAAATGCCAAGGATCCATGGGCAATAGAACAGAGAAGGCAAATACTCAAAGAAATGTAACATCTGAGGAGCATTACAATAAAGATGGTCCCATATTAATACGCTAGTCACATTTTATATGGAGGCTAAAGGTTGACATTGTCAAAACCATTCAATTTACTTACCTATCCTCAAAAAAATTTTCTATACTATAAAGGACTGATAAATTAACCACAGCAAAATAAGAACAGGAAAGAGATGAGAAAGGCATATTTAGCTAATTGTTAAAATTGTATCTGAAGAACACAGTGATTGTCGGAAGTGTCCAGTAGTACAGGGACCTCTAAAAACTCAGCACTCCTTCAGTATAACAGAACTAAGTCACTCAAACATTTTGAAACAATTTCTAAATACACATTCATAATGTATTTTAAAATTGAGTGGGTATCAGTGCAAATCTACTGCCACCAACCCCAGCCACTCTCACCAAGCAAACAGGAAAGCAGTAAGAACAACTGTATTCCTACTTTAAACGCTAATTTAGCACAAGTTTCTCTTTTGGTACATTTTGACATTTCACTTTATGCTCTCCCCACACCTGCTCCATACAGCTGTCTCTACACAGCAGCACGTGGCTGGAGAAGCAGTCAGAGTGCAGTGGGGGCAAAGCACATCCTGGGCTTGGGGTAGCTGAGAAAAAACGAAGGGAGAGGCTAAGTGTCAAGCAAGGCTGGAAAGCTTGCCTTGCTCTCATGCCATGCACAAAGATGGAAGGCCACCAACAGTGGCACAGACCTCACCCAACAGCCACAGATGGGGACCTAGTTAAAGTCAGTCGTTCAGTCTCCCTGTACAGTTAACAGGGGAGGTGAAGATGGAGATGAGTGTACCTGGCAAACCACCCCACCCACATTCGGCAGTTGGATTTGAACTGCCTCTTTCTCCACAGACTGCAGAGAAAGCCTAGATGACAAGTATCATACCTTGTTATTAACCAATCATTAAAAAAATGTAATAAAATATTACCATTGTGAGAAAATTACCATAACATGGGAGTTTGGGATGCAAAATATTACCACAGCAACAAAAATTATCATAACAGGGAGTTTGGGATGCAAGGCCAGCATACAGATGTAAATTCCCTTTTTACCTTCAAGGGAAACAACTTTGCAGATTCGACAGCACTTTGCACAGCACAGACCAGATGTCCAGGTAGTTCTCAGCAGCGCAACCCAGAACAAACCCATGTCACGGAATCACTCAGCCACAGCAGCCCAGGGAAAGCAATGGGTGCAGTACCACCGGACTTGCACGAAGAGCCATTTACCAGAACAATGAGAAATAGCTAAAATGATGTGGTTTGATAATATAGAGCAGTGTTTCTAATCCAAGGTTTGAGCTTACCGATTTTTCAATAACAAGCTAGATTTCTTCATTAATTATACATTTAGTTGACAAAAATGTGCTCTATAATTGAGAAAAGATTTCACCTCTAGACATCCTGATCTACAATGCTTGTTTGGAAACAATTTACTTTTCTATAATACACATACACAAACAGAAACACACTGAATTTCTTATATATTCAGAGTAACTCAGCCTTAACGTAGCTTGCCTTGTGCTTTTGTTACATTTACAGTTTCACGTAGTTGGAGAAGAAAAGTCCAAGGAGAATTTTACCACCTAATACCTCTAATTATTTGCAGAGTTATTGTCAGCTCTAAGTAATTTTTACCTTTTTACACTTCTGGTTTGTTTGCACCATTTTGCAGCAGACAAAAGCAGCCAGACAGTACTCACCATATTAAAGCTGACTGTATAATTATTTTGCCTCCGCGTTAACTGTAAAACAGTTACAAGGTCACTCCTTGTCTCTCCTCATTCCCCTACACAGACATACATTCAAGTCTCTCCCTGCCTGTTAACATCTCCTTTCCCCTCTAGTCACCGAATTCTATTATTTTTTCTCACTTGTCCATGGTGCAAAGTAGAGCTTAGTGCAACAGACAGCTTCTGAATAAATTACTTTTTCTCTAGCAGCAAAGGCTGACACAGCTCATTTAGAACATTAGTAATATCCCAAACTCTACCAAGTAGCTGCTATGTCTTCCTGTTACAAATACATCTGAAGCCAGAACTTGCTAAAGGAAACAAATCTTCTTTCAGAACAGCAACTATCCTCTACGTGACACAATATCCCAGAAGACAAAAGATCGGTATCTATTATTCTCAGAGTTCCCAATAAAAAAAACCTTTTAAACTGCCTTCTGAAACACCTCATGATGCTCCCCTATAACCAGAGCCCAGACTGACAGGAACATAGCAAAGAGCACTGAGGAATTCGTTGAAACAAGCATCACTGTTCTTCTAATGGCTCCTGCCGACAGCTCAAATCTCCTTATCTTGTTTACAAGCTCAAACCTCCTTAACTTATTTACAGCTTTTTATTGAGTTCTTAGATGCTAATTTGAGGTGAAAAACTTACTTCTGTTCCTCCTTCTTTGAAGGTATCACTGTAGGTACTGTCTGGAGTACTGCGCTGGTCATCCTTGAGATAATTTGTGTGGGGAGCAATGTTGGACACTTCGTATGGTTCAAAGATGACCCCTCGATGCTCCTCATTTTCTCCTCTTGTATAGTGTGCTTGGGGGGTCATAAAAACAGGGGTGAACTCCTCTGCTTTAACCACAGTCACTCCAGTCCCTGTGATGGGCGTCGAGCTCCCAGACACGGTTGTGTTGTATTCCCTTTTGGACGACTCCAGAGGATCTTGGTTCAAGGAAAGGTTAACTGGCACTGTCTTCAGGACTTGCACACGGTTCTCTCCCCCACTTAAATTACTCTGAGCTTCTGTGGTATTAAGACAATTTCTGTGAGAGAAAACCAAAAAATGTTATGAACTGTCCTGGGAGAGTCAATCTCCTCCTTAAATAGTTTAGTGTTCTTAGATGGCAAGGAAGGAGACCTTTCAACTGTGACAAGCCAATGGACCTGAGAAGTAGTACATTAACAAATACTAGGCAAGACTATCTGAGTCAAGCAGAGAGGTCCAGAGCACCCTAACAGCTCGAGAAAGATAACACATCTGATTTGACCTATAATCAGCATGACTTGTTAAAATAAATACCTGGGGTTGCTTTCGCCTTGGCTTAGAATGCAAAATAATCCACCAGTGCAACAGCCTTTAGGCACAATATTAGCACAAAGAGTAAGGCGAGGTATGGATTACTCACAGTACATCATTTGCATGTGAAATAGGCAGAATATCAACAGTGAAATTCGTAGCTGTTCTGCTCCCTGCTCTTTCAGGCTGCTGACAGGACACTACTGCTTGTGTAACTCTGGTACCAACGCTCTTCTGAAAGAGCAAGCCCAGGAATCCCACCATATCAGAGTTGATCAGTAACCATAGCGGCTGCAAGGTAACCTCCAGCAGCATTCCCACATCTACCCGCAGTTGCTGCTGAAAGCAATCTGATTGCTGATAGTAGTTGCACTGACATAAAATTGTTAACTCCTAAAGCTTTTAGTCACTGTAACACACTGCTTTGTTTTCAACCCAGGAAGCATGTTCTAACACTACAGTTCCACTCTCTTGGCTTTCCACCAAAGGCCAGTTTTGTCAATCACACTCAACTTAGGAATTTCCCTTGCATTCACAGAAGAAAAACTGCCCCTCATATTTTGTACTGCAATAGTGAATTTATACTACTTCCTATTTAAACTTTCACCTTACACAGCTAGAGTAGACCATCTGAGGCTGTCCCAAATGAGCTACATTGAAATAAACCTTGTGTAGCTTCTCTCTACTACAGTTTTACATGAAAATACCTCCCTATACATAAAAGCTTAGTTCTTTCTACATAAATACACACTCTCTTCTGTCCACAAGTCTTAATAAAGGTAGGACGCGGCTTTCTCTGACTCTTCAAGTCACTTTTAGCCTCAGAGGAAGGCTGAAATCTGAGGAGTGAGAAAAACATTTTGAGTGAATAATTTTAAGAGAGTTACTTTATTTGCTTCTGGGCAGACTCTAAATATAAATCAGGCTACTGAGGGCAAACTACTCCCTTTTTGCTCTAGAAAGAAAGAAAAAAAATGAAAGCAAAGCAGCCAATAGCCAATTGTCAGTATAATCCAATTTTACTGATCTCAGCAGCAGTAAAACAACAAGAAGAAACAAATCATGAAAATTTCTCCTACTTTGCAAATTGCATGTTTAATAATATTACTCATCTTTTTCTGATAAATTAAAGGTAAAAAGGAGTAAAGTTTGCTTCCCAAAACAGCCTTCATTCTTTTATCTTTTGGAAGAAAACCATAAACCCTCAGGCTATCATAGTTCCTTCAGTTCACAACTGATCAACACTGTTAGTAGCCGGGTGTATAATTTTGAATAATACTGTACCTTTTATCTTGGTCTTCTTGATTATCACTCACTTTGTTAACAGACAACAGCCTTTTATCTCTGGGAACCTGAGAACAACATCAGGTATGGGGTCAGGTAAATGCAACTGTCAGGTATTTGCAGCTTCAGACTGCTCTACTGCAACAACCAGAAAAACATAACCACATCAGTGTTGCCTAGTTCACAGATGGCAGGAGCCATTTTTCTTTGGGAGACTGATTGTGAACAGAAAGATAACTTCCAGAGAGAAAAAATGTAGATATTATTTTATTTTCTAGTTCTTGGGCACACCAGTCTCAAGCAGTGCATTCTTCTCTACGTCTTTATCTTGGGAATATCAAGCTAGGCCAACCTATCTCCAATCAAAGCTTATCTTCCTAAACACACACACACATTTCATGAAATATGAGAAGGAAGACATGATGTTTTCATGAGCTCTGCATGGAGACCCTTTTAGCTCAGAGGAAAAGCAGTTTTCAGTTAAGCCACAAGCACCAGTTTAGTCCTCCTATTATAGAGCAGTCTGGAGGGTGGCAGAACTTGTACCTAGGGAACATTTGTGGATCCTTCCCTTTCCTCGCATGGGGACAGGTCAGGGCATGCTAGCATGCCATCAGAGAACATTGACTTCTGCTTTGCTGAGTGCATCAACAGCCATGAGAAATAAAAATCTGGTCAAATCTGGCCCCTCAACAGACTCAGAATTGAAACCAAATGACTTAAAGGATTTGTCTTCCCACATACCGGCTTCCTGACACCAGCATAGAAATGAAATCACCAAGGGCAAAGTTGCTGCCATGCTCGTGCTGAACCAGCAATTTGGGAGCTAAAACTTCTAATCTGTCTTTTACAAAAGCAGGTATATCCACCCTATCAGAGCAGTTAACTCAGGATTAAAGAGCAAGAATAGACCTAAGAATGGGCTAAAGCTGTGCCTTTTATCTTGAAATACTTTAAAGAAATATCAGGAAAATATCTGAATTCAGAGGAAAAGCAATACTACAGTGCACTGCAGTAGCCACAGTTACATCAGCTGTATCTGCAAGACAGCAGCCAAGTCAGACAGTGCTAGCCAGAGATTTTCCTTCTCTTAGGGACATTCTCTCTTGCCTTTAAGCATCCTGATGGTTAAAAAACCTTTCATATATTTCAGAAGTAGGATCTGAGTCAGTTTGCACATGTTGATTTCTCTGTTAAGATCATATATTTATCCCTAAAGGAGAGTCTATGTTTAGGTAAATATGTCTACAAGGTAAAAAAGAAGAACGGTTAAGTTCAAATAACTCCTATTGATTGGAAAAAGTACTTCAAAAAAATTACCCAGCACGTCAGAACAAATGAGCTGGATGATAAATAAGGGCGACTCAAGAGTCTGGTGCACTGGAAGTCCTCCTCTACACTTCCACATTACCGCACAGAGGTATAAGTTAGGTTTTAAGTTCCTGTTTGAGAGCATCAACAGGAGTTATCCTTTTCTCCCAGTTTAAGACAGAAACAGTTAGGATTGAATGCTGGCAATGGCTTTGAGATTAACACATCTTACTCCATCTGAACCCCAAATCTTTTTCAACTGCCTGGAATAAGGAACAGATGTGTCTCTTAGAACATAGTTTTGAGAAGGAAAAGAGCTGTTTTCTGGCTTTATTTTTAAAAATCCAGCAGATTAATGAACTGCTACATACAAAGGCATTACTAATACAGACACCAACACTCCACATGCTCACACATCCCCTTATTTTTACGAATCTGTGTTAAATTCACTGACACTAGTAAATCTGTCAAGCAGAGAAAAAGATCCTTTTCTCTGCTGACAACACCACACAAAAGCAAGTAACATATTGTGAAATAAAACCAGTAAAGAAACTAAAATATTTAACCATAAGGTTGGAATATGGCATCTTGCCTACAACCCCTTTTCCTGAGCACTTATTTAAAAATCATCATGGAGACTAAAAAGAGCAGCCCATGCTCTAAAAGCATTTATGCTAATAAATACTAAAATCAGAGGGGTTTAACTTTAAATTTCCACTTCTGCTACTTCTTCATGAATTACAAGGGGAGCTGGCATTGTTTTGCTGGCTTTTACAGATGAGCATCTGTCCAACGCAGGCATAAGTGGTTTCAGGAATACTGAGATACTTTAAAAGAAATGAATAATTTCATATTTTAGTGCTTGGTAGGTGACACCAACTCCATTTGCAGAGTATAAAGGCATCAGTCTGGGTCTCAGAGTAACATTTCTGCACTACACAAAGATGCACCCTGTAGGACTCTCCTCTGATTTCAGCAGAGATCTCAAACATAGCTCTACTTAAACAGCTACAAAATAACACCAAAAAAAAAGGAAATGTAGTTTCAAAGTGTTAGGTAAAACTGTGGTCTTAGAACCTGACTGAAACTGTGTCAGAGCTTCTCCTGTAAATGGAATTAGATCTCTGTCTGTGTCCAGCTCCATTTCTGTCCTCCACCTTTCTATTTAGACTGCAAGCTCCCAGTGCAAGGGCTAGACCTCACTGTATGTTTGTATACAGCCTACAGCAATCATTATACAAATAAAAATAACATGGGAAACTGTCAGATGAGAGAAACTCCAGTTAAAGAGCAAACTAATACACGTGTGGAATGAACCAGAAAAGCAGACAAATCTACAGATGGACAAGGCCTCCTCTTTCCCACTTTTTAAAGAATACTGCAAGTATCTGAGCACAAGTAAAGGGGCTAATTCATCCAATGCTCTTGCAAGGGCTACGCTCAAAAAGAAATCATGGTTGCAAATTTAACACGGGAATTATGACTTTTTTCCTCTCCAAAACTAAACACATCAAAACCGCCTCAGATAGGTTTCCTAAAATGGAAACGGTGCTTGCTGCAAGTATCAGAGAGAAAACAAGATGCAGTGAATTCTGTCTTCGAAAACCAGCTCTTTTGATGCCTCTTAGAGTGGTACCCTGCTAGTAAAGCAGGGAGGAGTAACAAGGGAGTTACCTACTTTATAATAGTCATACAATAGGCCAAGAGCAGCAGCACTGTCCTCATCACCATTTATGCTCATCATAGCCTTGGTAGCTGCTGTTAGGGGGTTCTCCAAATACGACTTCCAGGCTTCATCTTCACTGGTGTAGGCTCGTCTGGTGTTGAATGAAGTGTCATTTGGCACTAAGGCCACAAGTCGCTTGTTACTGCATAGACAGGAAGAATAAAATGGTGATCCAGAAGAGATTATTTACAAGGCATGTTAAAGAACATCACATAGCTCAACGAAAGTGATATGATCACATCAAGCAAGCATCTCTGTATCAAACTTGGTGACATAAATATTTGTCAGTATTAGGTATCAAGTACTTAACCAAAAAAAAATTAACTGTGTGCAGATCTTGTGACAATCATTCAAATGTATTTTTACTGATATACAGGTAAAGCTATGAAAATGTTTTAAAACTATTTTGATAAAAAGGGAGTAACAATGTAAGAACACTTTGCCCCAGTATTTTTGCTAAATGTACACTTGATTAGGGAAAAATACATTTATCTGAAATCAGTTATAATAAAAATATATGAATGAAAAAAAGAAAAAAGTATCTGAGACTAATCTAGTGTTCACCTAAACCAAGTATAGTTCAGTATTTGATAACTGGGTACATCATATAACAGAGCTATTCTCTGCTTTTGGAACGCAATTTGTCTGTGATTTCAGAGAAGTTTTCTGCAATAGGAAATGAGAGTGGGTCCAGTGGATGGAGCACAAGTCATCAACATATTTGATCTCAATTCACACTTTATCACTCACCACATCCAGTTACAGACCCATAGCAATACACACAAGACCATTCTAAGTGGGATTTGCAGCACAGAAGTTCCCTCCAGCCTGAAAGTGGTACAAACTGACCAGTTCTGCGTATATCGTGAGAGAAGCTGCTGCTCACACCTATGGCTGAAATTTCCACTATAATGGAAGCATAAATGAAGGTAATAGTACCCGCTTCTGTAAAATGTTCAATAAACTTAAGGATAAAAGAGCTATGCAAGCAAAAAAAAAAGACAACCCACTTTGCATTCTTATTTCACAAGATAGTAGACAAACAGAGCAGCCAGGGAAATAGTGGAGCAAGGGGACTGCTGTTCAGTGCATGTTGCGAGAGCACTGTCAAGAATCGTGGCTCAGGTTACAAGGATCACAATGAAACTTTTAAGACATGACACCTTACAAATTTGAAAGCTGCAAAGATGGCGGAATAACTGAATATACTGACTTAACTGGTGAAGCTAGCAGTTATTCCCAGTGACCTTCATAAAACATTTCTTGCTATCTTCTACATAAAAACTGCTCATTACTCAGTCTCCTCTTTTTGCTCTCCCCTACCTGCAGCAATGTCACTCCACAGACCTAAGCCAACCAACTGCTGCTGTTGCACAGAGTGGCATTCAAACACCGTGCAGCTGAGCCTTTTATTTGATTTTAGAAATAGTATTTGATAAAAGCACAACTGAACCCATGAGGCAAATGCTCTAGGAGGCCAGGAGTGTCTTGCCTGGCCCCCACACCACAGCGACCAAGGCTGGGGCTTTGGCCAGGGCTCCACCATTGCCTCAGTGCAACTGGCAAAGTGTGTGCTCCGGGGTTTAAGGAAGGGAAGGGAGATGGTAGAGATTATCATCTCCATGGTACAGAGCACTGTTTACAAGTTTCTTTATTTAATGAAAAAAAAAATAATCCATCTGGTACACAGAGCAGTTTTATGAGCTCTGTGGGGGAAGAGAGCATTTCATAGCTTCATATCACAAAATACAGGCAACAATTATAGTTCAGATTATATTTTCCTTTCATCTTAAATATCTGGATTTTTAAAAGCTTCCTTTCTTTTCTGAGGGTCTTCTTGCCTGGCCTTTTGCTGTCTCTTCTGAAGATTTTTGTCCTTGTTTCCACGTACACATTTGTGTTGTTACCGGTTTGCTTCAGCAAGTGAAACTGAAGCAGAAACTAGGAGCCCAAGAAAAGACAGAGAACTGCTGGGACTGCTTACCTTTTCAATACCTTATTGTTAGGGACTCTAATCAGATTTGCAACAGCCCCACTGTTTGTGCCAGAGGTAGCTGAGGGCCTGCTCCCACTCTGGAGCAGTCAATGCTCCCTGGCTCAGAGGCAATTATTCCAGGCAAGGATTCTCCTTTCCTCAACAAAGCTCCCCTTCAGCTAAATCCGGGCTGTTTCACTGCATGGGCGGCTGCCCATTGCAATGCATGAAATACTGCTTGCTCTCCTTCCTGCAGCAATCTTCCCCTACAATCAATAACTGCCTTTTGTTCCTCAGAGCACTCCTGGCCCTGTGATAGTCATGACTGATTTATGACTGCTACAGGTAGGCTGTGAGATGCACCATAAAAAACACACCTTGTAAGAGCGGGGCTGTGCTTGTCTGCAGAAATGCTGGAAGGGAAGGGTCAATCTCTGCTGCTCTAACTTAGTCAAGACAATCTTAAAGCAATGAAGAGAGTGTATCTCAGAGGTGTTGTGTACAATTGTGTTGGGAAGAAGCTAAAGTAAAGGGGATAAATGCTCTAGGAACAGCCGTTTGATAAATAAACAGTTGGGATGGCTGGAAAGGCTCAGGTACTTAGACCTAGAGCCTCCCCAACGTTTCCCAGGAGCACATTTTCCCTAAATCCCTGGTTTTCACGTTTAAAAACTAAATATCCGTCTCCTCTGGCTTGAGATTATGGTCTGCACCATAATCAACGGACACACTCACCGTGTTTACTCTGCAAACAGAGTGAAACAATAGCACTAAGAAAAATAAAAAACTTCCTCATCACCCCCATCCCTGTAATCAGCTCTGCGGGAGGTTAATGGTCAGACTTAATTATCATGATTTAACATAGTCAATCATTTCAAAGATTATACGCAAAGCAGTCAGCCAAAACAACTCTGCTCGCTTTCAGAAAACTATTAACTAAGGTCATTTGGATGGGAAGGAGGATTTCTCTTAAGAAGTGAGACTTGTGTGAGCACACACACTCCCTTTCCTTTTCCACAACTGCTGAACCTCCTGGACAATTTCAGGCACATGTGACAAAGCAGTAGCAAAGTGCCCTGTAACCCAAGGAAATAAATATTTTGTTTTAATATATGGCATGAAAACCCAACCTCCTGAGCGAGGCTTTGCAAAGCTACGTTCCCCTGGCCCCGTCAGGCATAATTCCATGCTGGGGTACCCTCAGCTGCTCCAGCTGTGTAACTGATGATAGCAGGCAGCTCCTTGGAGGAGAGTGACTCTGGTGGCAGCTGAACCATGGAGAAAATAAAGGGTGACACCTACAAGAAACATTAGAGGATTCCCACTGGAGAGAGCTGCTCTGAACCACCCATCTGTCAGAAAAGCCTCAGTTGGAGCCTGCAATCAGCAACACATCTGTGAATCTTATCAAAAGCTGCAAATCCATGAGTGACCACATTCACAGAGAACCCCTCACCTAAGGGAGGGAGATGGGCAGGTGGAAGTCTCCCACTGAACCTGGCCAGCAGTATCAGTAAATATCTGCTGTACCCCCAGGTATATCTTCTAAAACGGCCTGCCAGGGAGCAGAGAACAAGCCCAACCCTGACTGTGCCTTTTCCTCACTCAGAGTAGCCCATCGCCCCTCTCCTGGCTAGTCAGGATGAGTGCTAACCAGAACACAGCTAGCAGGGAGTTGCCTCTGCAAACCAAAAGCACACCCTTATTTTATTGTGGATATACAGCGTAACAATTAAGGATACTTTGTGCCTAAAAAGTACATGTTTCCTTTCAAGCTATCTGTCCAGCTCCTAATGAATGCAAAATGTTTCAGTTATGTTAAACAGCAGCAAGTGGTTACATAATTTATAGGTGTGTGAGGATGAAAGGTATTTTCTAAGGAACCCTCTAGTTTAGGAGCCAGTTTGCCCCAACACTTGGGTGTTTATGTCAAGACTAAGCTCCAGGTGGCCTTGACTTTGCAAAATGTTTTTTTCTTTTCCCCCAACTGCTTAGAGAGATTTTCTTGTTTGTACCATCTTACAAGGAAAGCACACAAATCATGTAAGAAAAATCATACAAAAGTTTTTCAGATTTATATCAGTTAATGGTGATTTCTGCATCTGGTAAACTGTCATTTTTATTTAAAGCGAAGATTATGGAATTTTATAAAATCTATATACGTGTAGTGTACAAATAGAGATGTCCAAAACTACATTCACTTTGTTTCATTTCTGTTATTGCAGTACAACAAGTTGGAAAAGCACATTGTACGTAATGTCAATAAATTAGCTGAATGGAAAGGGCTGGCCTTTCATGCTCTTCTTCAGATTAGAGATAATGAGCTTTCAACAGCCACTTGGGGCTATAAAGTCCTACTACAGGCGATTCTTACCCAACTTAACGCAATTTGTGAATTAGCTTACCCAGAATCAGAAATGCCCATTAACACATTCCTGAACAATGGTGAAAGGCCGCAGCTTTCTGATCAGAGCTTGCTTTTTATTCAGAAATGAGGTGTCCTGCCTGCTGGTCTCTCACAGCCAATTTTGATGCTCAAGAGCTTTCTGCTGAGTTTGCAAAGTTCATGCAGCCCTCAGCCTCCCTGCTACTTTCGCCACTGAACATAATGCAGACTGATACAGCCACGCTGCATCCTCCTCTCCTCTGTCATATGCTCAGCATTATACCCTGATCTAGTTGGTGCTAGTGGAGAAGAAAATCTCATCCTGCCTGCCCCTCAGCTTTTGCCTTGCCCAGGAAAACCACCCCTGAAAGCCAAAGCAGACTGTTAAAAATGCTGGAGGTTGGGGGGTGTAAATTTCTTTCTTGGACATTGCGTTTGTTCTTTCAACAAACTTAAAAAAAATAATTGTAAGAATCGAGCTGCTCCATGCATATCCCTGCAGACTTCCTTGCCCCGTTAGAATGTGTTATGATTTCCCCCTCGCTGCAAGGGCTAGACACCAGATGGGAGCGCAGCAAGCAATGTGTGTGAGGCAGCAGAACGGGAGGAATCCCCATTCCCAGTTTTGAGCCCAGGCCTGAGCCCACCTGCTCTTAAACCTAGAAGAAAAGCACCAAGCACATCTGCACACAGCCGCTGCAAACTGTTCCTTCAGGAGAGGAGATAGGAGGGTTTGGCCCATACAGCTGTTAAAGCACACAGAAATTTTAGCACTAGCCAAGTAACTGGAAAAGGCAAGACAGACTCATGTCATCCCGGCTCCCAGCCCAGCACATCAAGTCCATAGGATATTTATCCTAATCTCCCTTTTAGCTGGATGATAAGAACATGCACAGGGCAACCATCTCCAATTCAGAACCCCTAGGAGAAGCACAAATTCTAAACCAAGATGCTAGCCAAAAAGACCGCTTCTATGTTGCACGCAGATGTGTGCCACACATCATGTTGCATCCTGCATTTCTGATCCCTTAAGATCTGACCTGGCTGAAGTAAGCTGTGACTCAGTGTGCTATGGGAAGAACACCTGCTTAGTCTTTCCACCAGCACAAAGCAAGAAATGGGGGTCTTCAAGAACATCCATGTTTCATTTGCTATGACAAAAGGCAAGGAACACACTGCAGCCGCATCCAAGAGCTGGAAGAAGAGCTGAAGCTCCCACTTCAGCTCTGACATAGCTAAGGAGGACAGAGTGTGATCACTCACAAGCACTTCAGTAGCTCCAAAGCCCTTCTTAAGTTTATTTTACACTGACATAAATCTCAGTTCAGCTATAAGACTACTGCAAAACAGATTTAGAACAGATGTTTACGCAATTTGTCTTACAACTAATGTACACATGTGAATTCACAGGCACAAACTGAAATACTAAGACCATTTAACAAGCAGCTAAGGACAGATCCCACAGAAGCCGGATAGGTTAACAAGCTTCAGATTCCAGATCATAAATTTCTGTCTGTGCTCATTATACAAAGAAGTATAAATCAAAGCCAGCCCTAGTTCTTGGAACTATTTGTCTCAAAGATTCTAATGTTAGCCCAAATCTACTACCTTCAGTATATTAGACATCAAGTTAAAAAACAAAAACAAAGCAAAACAAAAAACCCCATGGGTGACTCACTGTAAGTTTTATTTGCTTCAAAAAAACCTTTAGACTCCTTGGGACTTATTGCCAAAAGTATAATTAAAAAGTCAGCAACATTGTTGTTTCAATTAGATAATAGTGTTCTGTTAAAACTACAAAGGAGCATAAATGTTTAACGAACAGGAAAATTATGGCCCATGTGTCTTGGTATTTTGTCTTTCATAGCCGACAATCACATCATTCCCAGAACACCAGAAGGTCTCCAAAACACACTTAGCCCAATTCAGTGGGCAAATAAATATTCAAATGACTCGAGAGTGAAATAAAAGCATTTAGACCACCAGGAAACCAGAAGATAAGATGCCCTCTAGCCCAGTCAGCAGTCCATATAAAGGAAAAAATTCCCATTAAAGAGGCTGAGTAATTTTGCCTACTCATGAATGCAGGTTTGGGACTCTTGCAATTTTGGGACAATTATTCTTTTTGAGCACAAGACAAATCTGAACAAGATTACACATGTTAAATGATTAAAAGAAATTATTTTACCTTTACAAAACACTCCGAGAGGAAATAAAACAACACATAGAGCAGAAACAGCAAATGGCAAAACAGACTAGTTCAACAATTAGATGCCTACTAGAAGTTTTATTTGGTTTTACTTGGAATTAAAATAAGTTGAGCATGTCATAGTGATTAAAAATATTACAACAAATAGGTGATTCATTAACAATGAGGAAAAAAAATTATTATATCAAAGTGGAAGTACAAAAAAGAAATGACACAAGGATTAAATACAATATATTCCTAGCTCAAGTAGGCAACTACTCACCCCAAGACAGACTTTTATACCTATGATTTCAGAGGTTTTTTCATTTCACTTTTAATTAAATATTATTTCTACCAGACAACCTTTTGTTATTACCGCACTAAGTAGCCTGTTTTGCTGGGGGTTTTTTAAACCAAGAAAAAAAAGACGCAAGTTTCATCATAGCTGTAAAAAAAAAAAAAACAACACTGGCATCTCAAAAAACAAAGATACTCTAGAGCTCACAACATCACTGCAGTAGCTAACAGAGTTGACTGGAATTAGCAGTGACTTAGCAGCTTTGTACCAGACCACACTTTGTTTGGCTATGAAGCGTACTTGCAGCATGCACAGCACTCAAGGTTGTTTTAACCGACTTGCAGCAGCAGCAGTAGGCTTTAAAATTAAAAACAGGTCATGACAAGGCTTCCTAGACCTGCTGCAGTTTAACCTGACCCTTGGCCCTGTGGCCCTTGTTCATTCATTGCTTCCACAGTTAATGGAAATGGAATAGCTACTGCACTGATAGGACTGATTGCTGTTTCTTCCGAATATGACATTTTTTTACACAGTTGGAAGGAAAACTTGAATTCAACAACTGAGCAATCCTGAGTGTAAAAATTTCCCATATTTTTTTTAAAAGCACACAAAACCAAAAATATACTTTACAGAACAACTAAAGTACAGAATTTTGGTAGATGCTATTATCTCCCCCTGTTAAGAAAATTAACAAATTACAGATATACATAACCTTCGAGGCTGGAGACCTAGACCTATTCTCAGGCTACAGGTATGTTGCAATATTTGACTTCTCCACAGTTCACATGCACTTAATGTGGTTTCCTTGTTTAAATATTTCGTAAGCAGCAGTTCTCTTTGTTATGGGGTTAGTACTATTGAAGAATAGGACAGCATCCCAGTACACTAGGATGTCTGAAGTAATTACTCCTCTTCTTTTAATTAGCTACTACTGTCCCAATCACTGATTAAAAAATTATGGAGGATTCATCCCAGGATGCATTCCTAGATCAGCATTTGAAAGTGCTATTTTGTGTGCTTGCGCACATGTGTACAATAAAGGGCAGCTGCTCCATAATCATGGGAAAGGAATATTTAAGGTAACCATCAATGGCCTGCACTGGATTAGTATTTGTGAAAATAGATGACAACAAATGTCAACTAGTATAATATCATTTCCCCTTCAGATGTCCCTGCCAGAACAGGAATGATGATGTCCCTGCTGACCCTTCCACAGGGAAGAGGTTATGCGATCACAACAATCAAGTAAGTGACCTGAGAAAATACCCTCCCACCTGTTCTGCTTCCATCTTCAGTCTGGTCTCAGCCTTCAGCACCAGAGAGACAGTAATGTCAACAGCAAGACATAACCATTTGATGCCCTTACTCCTCTCAGTTAAGCTTATGATCGCAAGTTCTGAGGTTCTGCACACCACCTTTCTCACACAGAGATGGTTTTCTGGGGCACATCTGTGACAGCATGCCTGATATTTGAAAGATGCAAGCACTAAACACCTCTAATTCCTGTTTCTCCATTCATTGTGGGATGAGTCAGACTTTGGAAAATTCATCTCAATGGATGCTCTATCCACTCAGTGGTGGAAAAAAAAAATTAAAATTGAGTAGTTGGTGACCTAATTGCCACCCAACATCTGCTGATGGGAAACATGTTTGGCTCTCAAATGAAAAATAAAAACAGTTCACAGAATCACACTGTAAACCTTAAATGCCATTTGTTGTTATAGTACTAGATGCTTGTTAGATATTATGAAGGCAGCACCGAGATTTGCACACAGTGGAACAGGAAAACAGGGCAAAATCACTCTGTGAAGAGTCCAAGATCCACTTCTGCCACAGACACTACCAAGTAGCAAGCAGGATGCAAACATGCCTCCACCGACACATGGGAGCAGGTCTGAACCCATTCCCACCTCCAGGCTCACTCACCCCTCAGTTATTTACCCACAAGCACATGCTGAGCTGCAGACCCAGGCCACCCCAAGTCCTCCTTAAGGCAGTTAGTCTGAGCATGCTCCAGCCCTGTCTACTTGGTGTCCTGAGTAGCTCTTGCACATATTGGGGGTGTTGGGAGCCTGACTGATGGGCAGTCATGTGGCCTGCTACCAAGCCTGCTCTTCATACAGCTCCCCAGCCTATGTGGGACTCACAACTTTAAACAACACCAGGAGCAGCGGGGACACAACAGTGGCATTTACCAGGCAGATCCCAAGTGGTTGTACAAGTGCTGATCCTCATTCTCGGGAGCACTGGCAAGCTCTAAAACCCTGTTAAGTCTCACAAGTATTGAGGTCACTGATTAGTGACGCCATTCATCTGGAGTTTTGTGGCGATAATTTTTTTCTGTACACTACGCAGAAGTGGACTCTGGAATCATCTTTACATTCTGCAAAGGGGATGCTCCCTCCTGCCCGCCCTATGCCCCCTGGCCTCTCTTCAATCCCCAGGGTCCCCTCGTGATGGCTCTGGGAACTGGATGGTAACAGAAGCAGCTGCATGTCCCTCCAAAACGTTCACAGAGAGGCAGGGACACACATTTCCTTCTGCAGAGGTTCTAGCTTGAGCAGTCCTGCCTTTAACACCTGCCATTTGCATGTACCCTCTCTGCATATGAAGAACCTAGACCGATGAAAAATGAATGCTAAAAATAACCTCCAAGAGGAGATCAGGCTACTCTCAACCCAACACACCCCCGAGCCAGTTCTCTAGCTGCACAAACTGCTAGCTCTACTGACACAGCTGAGAGGGTGGAATGCAAGTAGGAGCAAGTGGCCAGAGCCTGCTTAAGTCAGTACTACCTCTGAAAAATGTATGTGAAATCATGCCTTATCTTTTCAAAGTCTTTTGGAGTTTGTGAAGCAAGCAGGCAAGACCCAGCTTAGGCAGAAAGACTAAAGGGAAAGGCAAGGAGATATGCACACTATCTTAAGGATAATCTCCCCTTCCAATCTCCTCAGTTAGCATTAGAATGAAACGACTTGCTCTTTAGCATTTTCACCTAACTGTCCACCTTCCCCCTTAAAGCTGATAGTACAGGTAGTGCCCGGTCCTTGCTCCTCCCTCCAGAGGGTCACTGCAGGCAGCCCTGCGGAGCCCTTGCACAGTGGGATGCGCCATCTTTCCAGAAAACCCAGCAGATCTCACTGAAGGAGGAGACAGGAACGTATTGTTACACACTTACTATATCCCCTCAGCTACTTGGTCCTCTGCATCAGCACTTTACTAGCACAAACCCCACAGAAACATGTCCAATGACACCGACAAATTAACTGACCTCGAAATAATGAGCTTCCCTCTCCGGTCTTGCCTGTAGGGAAGATTTGTTTTTAAGTAAGAGAAAGGCCATGTGGAGGAGAATAATGTTGTACTCTCTGGATTAGGTTTTAATTGGATGTAATTAGAGCCTAAAAAAAAAAACCCCAAAACAACAAGAAACCCTTCTCATGCAAACTCCCCCCCACCATTCTAATATCTCATTCCACCCAGTCATCTTTTCTGAAAACCAACATATTTGTCTTCTCATGTTACATTTGTGTATAGAGAGCCCAGGGGATTTCTTTACTTTCTATTTCCTTTTCAAGCTCTTACCTACCACTTACGAATTTTCTAAACACCTTAACCAGAAACAGATCAGAGGCATACCTGCAACGGGGGAAGTGCTGTTACTTGAGGGTACGTGCTCTGCAGTGCTCTTACATTCCTCACAGTGGTAACAGCAGCAGCACTACATAGAGCAGGGGATGAAGGGCATTAATGTTCCAGTCTCAGTAGCTTACACCTATGCCATACTGTTCCTGTTGGGAAGGAAGGATAGTCCTGTAGCTTAGTAGCATTCTAGACCCAGAGGGGGACCATTTTTACCCTAGTTTCTTAGATGAGTTAGGTTTCCAATGCGCCGTTTTTCTGTTTCAGTTGATGTGGTATGAAGTTGCTCTTCCTCCCCTCCATATTCCCCTCCTGCTCCTGTTAACTGCACTTTTTCTGCTGCGGCCTAGTTTCCGACCCCTTGCTGAAACTACTGGCAACGAGGCTCAGCCAGGGAGTAACTAACGGGCCCCTTTCACCTTCCTGCAGTTCTAGAACTGTCCATTGCTTTGAGATGCCCTCAGTCACTGATCACTGCTTCGTCAGTTCTCAGCTCTTTTGCAGCTAATCTGGTTCCCCCCCAACTCAATGACTGCTCTTTCAGCTGCTCCTCCCTGCCTCATCCCTCAGGGCTCGGTCCTTATTCCCTTCCTTGCACTCAAATCATTTACTGTTCTTATCTGGCCACCTAAGGTATTAGTTGCCATTCCCGCTCAGATGAACTCCCAAACGCCACTTTGTTCCCAACTCCTACCACAAACAGTTCCACTTATAATCACCTTCGCACTATCCCACTGTCAGTTGATGTTTGAAAAGGCCAGGACTAAAACTATTTTTCAAATCTTTCTTCTCTGAGCCGTCTCATCTCTTCCCTATCAGGGCAACCAACCTCGCTGTTTTCTTTTGTCCGATAATCTTCTTTCACTGCCTGACAGGCAGGCTGTCACCAAGCCTCTCTCAGTCCGACGTCTCCAACATCAGGCTCCTCCTCTCTACCTCCTTTGCCTTGGGGAGCCCAAGCAAGGCCTGAGCAGCCCCAAGGGCAGCCGAGACTCTGCTCCTGACTGGGGAGCTCCTACCTGCACCAGAGCGGCAGTGAAACAGAACTGCCGTCCCCTGCTTGGCCTCTGCAGTCTCCCGCCCTCCATCTTCCTTGCCCCGTTACCCTCCCCAGCCGCCTCCTGCAGACACACTAATAACCCGCGCAGGTAAAATGGCCTTCCCGCCTGGCTGCCTCATGGTGGCTCCTCGGCGCCGCACAGCAGCCGGCCGCCGCCACGCTCCCCGCCAGGCCCCGGCCCT
>VZZY01002005.1:0-21605 GCA_013400335.1 Eurystomus gularis | reverse complement strand
ACTTCTGAAGGAGAGGGAAAGAGCTGCAGTGTACCTGTAACCATTAACTTAAAAGCACTCCCAGATCCCGTAATACAGAGATAGCCATTAAATACTTTTTCAGTTCTATATGCTATGTTCTCATGTTGCTAAAAGATGGCATTTCCAAGCATACTAACTGAGGTCTGTTTTAAATGAACTCTTTAAACAGCAATGTAGTGAGAGCACAGTCTTCTGTGCTGTTAACACCTCTGTTGTTAAAAGGTAAGGTTATATTTCTAATTGTGACTTTAACGGCCACTTCTTTGTGTTTCTGCTCTCTGTGTGCTCTCCGCTTATATCTACTACTTTAATGACTACAGCATATTTTTGCCATGACCATTAGCACAGTAGAACAAATGCATTGGTGGAAATACTACGTACCACCAGCAAATGTGTTACTTGTTGTCTTATTCTGAGTCCATATCATTCAGACAGAAAGCATAATTTCCTTTTTTCAACTTGCATTTATTTTATCTCAGAAATGCACTGAGCTGGCCAACGTGTCAATTGTCATAATGCTGCATAAGGAAGCAGGAAGTGTAAGACCACCTCCTAAAGTCATAGATCTTTATTATTTGTGTTTTGCTTGATTAGGAGTTGAGAATGGGGAAAAAGGAAAGTAACACCTTTTTATTCTTTCTGCTTTTAAAAAGAGTAAAATATGAAAGGGCATTTCTTGGTGACATGGTGGGGTTTTTTTCATTGTTGCAGTTACTGTTTTTTACATTATTTGCTTTCATTCAGTTATTCTTTGCCTCTCAATGTGTTCACGCTGAATTCAGATTCATATACTGTACAGATGGAAAGAACTATTATGATTATCTATTCCAACTACCTGTGTAACAGGCCATAAAATCTGAACCAATAATTCATGCATCAAGTTCATATCTTCTGCTTGAGGGACAATATATCTTTTAGAAAAACATCCAGTTTTGATTTAAAGTCTTGATTCTCTCTGACTAATGTTTACACCTTTCTAAGCCATCCAGCAGGCGTGGAAATGTACTGTAGGGAAATGGTATCTTGAGGTTCTCTCTCCATTGGCTTTCATGTTAGAATTGATCATTTAAAATTGACTTTTACAGTATTTCTTCCAGTACTCAAAAAAGAAAAAAAAAAAAAGAAAAGATATGTAATCATACATTCTCCTCTCCATAGGCATAACTTCAAAAAACATTCAGTGAAGGACATGACTTGGAAAATAAGATCTCTTGCAGGAACTTCACATTAGAGAAAAAAAGTTAGAGAGTTAGTGATGATGTCCGCATAAAACAGAATATATATCATATTTTAAATAATCAGTTCCCATTGGACTTTTTGAAAACAAAAATAAAAACCTCTACCTTACAGTTCCAGCTAGTACAGAAACAAAGCTTGAGTGACAAATTATAAGGGAAAGCTGGTCAGAAAGCCCACCTTGATATCTGTCCTGCTTCCATTAATTGCTTAATTGCATGAAGCAGATAAACACTGTAATCAGTTACACTAAATCTTACTACAAGACTATACTCACGTAGTTTTTGTGACTAATGAAAGAAAACATCTGCAAGACTTGTGAAAGTGAACTTTTCTGGTGTTCACTAAAAGGCATGGTAGAGGCTTATGAGTAGATTTCTGTACTTCAGAGATAAAATAATTTAGATTAAATAAAATCAAATATATGGACAAAAATAAATCAGCTTGAGAAAAATTCAGTTTGCCTCACAGAATAGTTTGGGTTGGAAAGGACCTTTAAAGGTCATCTAGTCCAACTGCCCTACAATAAGCAGGGACATCTTCATCTACATCTTCATGCTGCTCAGAGCCCCACACAATGTGACCTGAATGCTATCAGGGATGGGGCACCTACAACCTCTCTAGTCAACCTGTTCCAGTGTTTCACCACTTCGCTTCTTTAGATCTAGCCTAATTCTACCCTCTTTTACTTTAAAACCACTAACCCTTCTCCTGTCACAACAGACCCTGCTTAAAGACTGTCCCCATATTTCTGTTAGCCTCCCTCTAAGTGTTGAAAGGCTGCAGTAAGTCCTCCCTGAAGCCTCCTTTTCTTCAGGCTGAATAACCCCAACTCTCAGCCTTTCTTCATAGGAGACATGTTCCAGCCCTCTGAAGATTTTTGTAGACCTGCTCCAACAGGTCCACGTCTTTTCTGTGCTGAAGACTCCAGAGCTGGACACAGTACTCCAGGTGAGGGCTCACCAGAGTGGAGCAGAGTAGCAGAATCACTTCCCTCAACCTGCTGGCCACACTTCTTTTGATGCAGCCCAGAATACAGATGGCTTCCTGCTCTTGCGCTCTATAGAAAACCAGCTCTGTTCTGCTCCCTTGTCCCTAAGGGTCATTTCCCAAAGGATTCTACTGACTAACTCCTTGAAGAGCTGGAATTTTGCTTTCCTAAAATTCAGGGTCCCAACTATACTCCTTGCCTGACCCATACCCCTCAGGACTGTGAACTGCATGAGTGCGTGGTCACTGCAGCCCATGATGAACCTTATTTTGGAAAGCATACTTGTTTTCAGATCAAAGGAAGAACAAAGCTTGCTTTCATTCAGAATTTAAAAAGAGCTTTTACATTCAAGAGTCTTACTAAGGCTCTTTTGAAGAAAATTTTTTTGTGTCTAACTACAAATATAATGAGATGTTATATACCTATTTTCTTTATCTAGGAAAAGGTGGCATTAAGGGAGTGATTAGTCATAGAAAATGTTGCTAGAAGAAACTCTGGGAGGTCATTCAATGCATCCCTCAGTCTAAAGCAAGATTAGCTACCAGTATGCCACTACAGATTGATACTCTGTCTGAACTTAAATGTGTCTACAGACAGGGTGTTTACAAGATCCTTAGGAAATCTATCCTAATGTTTCACTGTCCTTACTGTTACTAGTTTTTTCCTGTATATCTGAACTACTGTTCAGTTCCTACACTTGCCTCTGCAGTTGTGCCGCCTCTAACTTGCTGAGAACATCACTGGCCAGAGTATTTCAACTAACCCTTGAACAGTGCTGAGTAAGCAGAAGGATTACTGGATGTGTTTTGCATAGGATACTCTGCTCATACACAGCAGTCTGATATTTGCTTTCTCTGTAACAACATGACAGAGTTGACTCATACTCAGCAATCTGCTATAATTCCCAGATCATCCTCATTTGGCCAGTTGTTTCCCATCTTATATTTGTGCAGCTGATGGTTCATACATAAGTGGAGTACTCTTCACTTACCCCTTAATCTTGTTATACTGGATCAAACTCAAATCATCAGCTGTTGTATTCTGTGTTCCTTAGTGATAGCCACTTGAGAAATATTGCTGGACATGGATTAATTTTCTGTGAGAAATTATTTTCTGACACCAAATCTGCACAGCACTGTATCTGTATTGTCTTAGCCGTTTTCTTCTACTGAGTCTAGATTCTAAAGAATTGAGTTTCATAGATTTATTATAATTATATATAGTGTATATCTTTTTAATTCACGTTATTAGACCTTGAAAGTGCCAAAAAATTTGTTTTTTTCTTTACTGTTATATATATACAACATACTTTTCTGCTTAACAGAAAGACATGAACAGACCTGGAGGATCTGCCAATCATAATGCAGTTCATAAGCTCTTTTAAATCACAAGATAAGATACAATTGCAGGATGAGGTTCCTTCTCAGAAGGTATTCAGTGTTATTTTTAGTCATAGTTCATTATCTTCTGCTTCAAAACTATTGATACTCCTGTACACAGATGCTGAGTGAAAGATTCCAAATGTCACTTTCACATACACCTGGGGTCATTGCAACAGAATTGTGTGCAGCACAATTCAAGAGGTTTCTTTGTATATCATATTGAATATCTTACTGGGCTGCACCAAGATATACATATGGCACAAAGAAAAAGAAATTATTACAGTGCATATATGACCAATTCATGTTTTTAGCCAACTAGTTCCCAACGTAGCTTTGATATCAATATGTGTTTTACATGATATTGTGAAGAAGTCTATGACTGTGCTGAACAAGTCTCTATTTAAAAGGACAAGATGTTACCTAGTACATTTGAACTGCTTCTATTTTTTTTATATCTTGTATATGCTTTACATAAATTTATGTAACTAATATTAGCATTATTATAAGTGTGCTAAAATAAAATCTTTGGAAGAATATAGATGATCCACCCAAATGCCATGAGCTTTTAAATAATAATAATAATGTTTTTTATTATCTGCCAAAAATGTCAAGATGCATCAGTAAACTTAGTACCAGATCAAATCTTTGTGATGTGAAGAAAATATGACTGTGAAGCAGAAGGATTAAGTGTTCTGTCAAGCATGGTGCTGCTGTTCTGAATTATTTACAAAACATGGAATTCAAAATAGTAAAATTCAGAGTTTCAGAGTCACAGTTTGTAAATTGCACATCTGAGAAATACACTTTTTGATGCATCCCAACTTTGGGGGCAAAGTTAAACACAAGTCATTTCTCCAGTCATGAATACTTCTATTGATTTTGGACTCTGAGTAAAAGAAAACTCAGTGGAGGTCACAAAGTTTCTAGTGTGGCAGCCACAGTGCAAGTGATTAAAACCCTGTCTTTCACCTTAAGCGTTCCAATTCAGTCTTGTGAAGTTTAACACCTCACCTCAAGTCTCAGCCAAGTCTCAAGGGACTTTGAATTGACATCGCAAACACACCTCCAAGTTTAACAAAGAAGCCAAAAAAGACAAACAAGGAAAAGAAATACTTATATGCCAGGAGGAGCTATTCCACAGAGATTCAATCCAAAGGAAAGCTGGAAGAAAACACTGCAAAAGCACTTTTTTTTTTTCCTTTCAAGGGCTGTAACTAGTCCCTGCTCCTACCATAGGAGGGCTCAAGAGTGTCCAGATAAAACACTGTCATCTTTTACCTTAATGAACTCTGAACTGACAAGTCTTTTATGACAAATTCAGTGTTCTAGCAGTAGCTTCAAAACTATGCGGAGCCCTGTTTAAAGCCATATCTGGTCTGTCTCACCTCTGTGACAAGTTATCTCAGTTCTCATCTGGGTCACTAAATGGAGTTCCCATGATATGGAGAACTGACATCCCATTCATCTTGCTTTGCATGAGTGCTTTGCCTGTCAGAAGAGCTGCATAACAATGTTAGTTTTATATACTCTCAAGAAATGCAGCCCCAAATTGGCTGCCAGAAACCAAGCAGGAACAGTGTAGACATGAGAATATAGCAAGATGAGGAAACAAATTGAAAATTTAGATGACTACAAATAATATTTTTTTTTTTTTAAAGGAGGTTGTCATGCTTCCTTTTTTAACCAGAAAAATGAATTGATGTCTTTTTCCCACATGCTAGTCAAAACCAGGTTCATGAAAAATATCATAGAGTTTGAGGTCAGAAAGGATGATCTGATCATTTATTTCATCCTCCCCCCAGGGTCTTATATCTATTCCAGTACTCTTAAATTGAGCTCAGTGACCTTGGTTAATATTAGGCATCCCTTTCAGCACCCCAGAACAATTGATGTAGGTCTTCATTTCAGATACATGTGGAAGAAAGTGAAACACACCAGGAACAGATCTGACTAATTCTGTGCTGAGGAATGAAGAATTCTTTCAGACCCTGGCATATGTCTGGCTGAAAGTAGTGGGGTGTGTGATTTGACTACAATTTTTCTTTATTCAACAGAGTATGTGTTAGGGACGTGTTGAGGAGAGTGCTTTTTGTTCTCCAAAGCTTTTAAATCATCATTAAATGATGATTTAACGAAATCATCATTAAAAGGGGATGTCGCAAGTGGCACTCAACAGGTTTTGAAGCTCATGAGGTGGTTTTTTTTAAATTTGAAATAAATATATAATTAATTCTAAAACCTGTGAATGACATGAGTGGAGTGGTAAATCATGTTGAACATAAGGCAGCTCTACAGAGTTATTACAAGAATTTGTTAAGCTGGGCCCACTAAATGTACATATATGTCTAAGAGCACTTAATTTTCAATAATGATCTTGACATGAAAAACTGTATTTATTTGGGAAATAGAAATTCATTCCCACTGAACGAGGAAAGTTGTTACTTTGTAAATGTCTAATGAATGTTGTAATACAGAGGCAACTCAGATGAGGTCTCCAAGGGAGAAAGAGCAATGTGCACTCAGGTATATGAAGTGTAGGATTACTACTTCTGTGAGCAAGAATAAGACAATAATGTGTCTTTTTCAGAGTTGTTTGGCTTATATAATCATAAAGATAATGAGTAAACTTTTGCTCAGGTTCTTCTTGAAAGAACCATTCTAAGCCTTGAAAGGCTGTAAAAATGTATTCCAGGAGAGCATAAAAAAATTATTTACTTTGAAAATGGTTTAATATAGTTTGTTTATCAAAAAGAAAACTGAGAGTTGTTTTGATTACAGTGTTTATTTTTTTTTTAATAAAACCATTGTCTTAAAATAGCAAAAGAATGAACAAATATTTTTGCTGTGTCATCACACTGAAACTGCACAACAATTTGGAAGGTAAGTTTTTAGGCAAATACAAATTATAGGAGCAAAGAGGTTAGGTAAAACAACAGTTTGTGACATACAGCATGTCAAACAAGAAATTGGTATGAACCCTTTTCCTTTAAATTCTATAAATGTATCCATGAAAAATGTTAGCTAAGAAGAAAGTGGAAAACTCATCATTTGGCAACAAATAAACATTAATTTATAACCATTTTAACTCTTGAGGTGGTAGGGAGTGGAAAGGAGAGATGAGAGCAGGAAAGAAAAGCCTTTTTTTGCTATTAATCAAGATGGAATATGTTTTCACTTGAGGGCTACAGGATTCTTTCTCTTGTTGCATTACGATTACGAAAAGAAGGAGAATTTATTTGATTTGCATTTGCCTGAATTATTTAATACGTATTAAAATACAATACTTCAGATTTTGGCTACTTTGGCAAGATTTGTCAGCATTTCGGCCTAGATAAAGTGTATGGGTTACTGTGGAACATTTAGAAGACCTCGTGCAACCCTTACCAGATAATGTGTTGCTTTAACTAGTGTCTAAATGATGTGCAAGTCAAATTAAAGATTACATTTGTCATCTATAGAGGTAAAGTGACTCATGCACAAAATTAAAGAAAAGAAAAAGAAATTTGTCATCACAAAGTCTTTTATTTTTGGCTTCATCTTTATATAGCATACGAGGAAAGAAGGGCAGAACCACTTAAATCCTTGTGGTGGGTTAACCTTGGCTGAGCACCAGGTGCCCACCAAGCCACTCTATCACACCCCTTTTTCCCCTCTCCCTCCTCAGCAGAGCAAAAAAAATGGGAGGAAAATAAGATGAGAAACAAAAGCAGTTTAATAATAATAGAAGCAAAGCCAAGCAAATCCACATGCAGAAGCAAAGGAAAACAAAGTTTTATTCTCTACTTCCCATCAGTAGGGGATGTTTGGCCACTTCCTGGGAAGCAGGGCTCCAAGACACGTAGCGGTTGCTCTAGGGGACAACGGAACGGCCCTCCCTCTCCTCGTCCTTTTCCTTTGCTTTATAGCTGAGCTGACGTCATATGGTATGGAATATCCCTTTGGTCAGTTTGAGTTAGCTGTCCTGGTTGTGTCCCCTCCCAAGATCTTGCCCACCCCATCCCACCGGAGGGGAAATGTTGGGAAGAGCCTTGGTGCTGTGCGAGCACTGGTCAGCAGTAATCACAATACAGGTGTGTTATAAGCACCCTTCTGGCTTCCAGCACAAAACACTGAACCATGAGGGCTGCTATGTGGAAAACCAGCTCAGCCAGACCCACTACAATCCTGATAAACTCTAAAACTAAGAAATAGTTTATAAGCCAAATCTAGTCAACTGTAAATGCTTATTAAAGGTGAGTTTAAAAGAAATAGTAAAGTTACTAGGTTCAAACATAAAAGAAGGTAAATTGAAAGAGTTATATAAACAGCAGGCTTTACTTTGTAAGCAAAGTAAATACAGACACAAACTTCAAATTTCAAAAGGTTATGTTTGCAACATTTTGGTATATTTTCTACTGAAATTTACTCTGATTTACACCTCATTGCAATTCTTTATAATCCTTTGACTGTCATAATATTGATGTCTATATAGGAAGTTGTATACAACAGTTTCTTCCTTTCATATGAACAGACCTGTTATATTTTCACTCTAACTGTGCAAAGCCTAGAGGAAAAATTTTACGGTTGTTCCACAGTACCTCATATGCCAAAGTAAAATGCATAAATAAAACTACTCTTGCCTATTTCTCTTGAAAACAGTGGAAAGTAATTTCAAAACAGAACATCTGAGACCTACATACATTAGATGAAATGCAGGTATAAGTATAATCTTTCAGTAATCTCATTACAAGCTTCATAAATAGCATGCCTAGGGGCCAGTCATCACTACATAAAATACTGAAGTGTTCTAAGATTTTCATATCCAGTCAAAGTATCTGGAATTCCCAAGACACTTAGTTTCAGACCCATATCTTTAGAAGGACGTAGCATCTCCTAATGAACTCAATATGAACTCTGTTGCAGAAATGCTTGATTTCCTTTCATGTTTTCCAGTTGTCATTATAATGATGATATCACAGTGTTGTGTAAGTCAAAAGGACAGAATTACTGTTACAGCCAGTGTCATCAAATATTAACAGTGTCTCATTTACAGTTAGATATTTAATACTGTCCAAATATTCCGAGAGTTTTTCTGTGCTGGTCTGGATTTCGGGTGTAAAATATTTTTTTAGTGTTGTGAGAACTTCACAACACAATCATAAGATGGGTTTTTCTATTTTTAGTCATACCAGTATATGACTAAGCATGTCATTTTGTACATTTAAAAGTAGTACTACAGTGTTTGTAAAGAAACATAACTTCTTTAACTCACTGCAAAAAAAAACTTTGCTTATCTAATAGTCTTCAAAAGAACAAAGGAAACGTATCTTTCATATCTCATAGGTTTCCACAAAAATTCCGCTACAACAGCACTCAGAAGAACTGCAGGTGCAAGCTGATAGTTTCAATGTAATAAAGTTTTAGAATCTCCACCAGAAAAATGTGGTAATTATTGAGATTATAGGACCTAATATCTTCATCACTGTCATCATCATCACACACATTTGTATAAACATTTTCAGGACAACGAATCTTTATCCACTTAAAAAATGTTAGAAATTTCTATTATGTATTGTATCTGGATTGGGCATACATTATACAACATTAAATAACAGTAGGATGATTAAAGTCAATACAGTTCTTAAAAGATGTACGAAATTGAAGTAAAAATACTCAAAGAAAACAGCTAAAATATGAGTTTGTTTATTTGCCTGGCTTTTGAAGTGGTTGGCAAGAGGAATATTCACTCTCCTGTTAGTTTTGCTGTGACTGTCATGAAAATGAATTTGTGTTTTGGTTTAAAAGTTTGCCAAGGGCACAGAGAATGACAAACAGGATTCTCTTAGTTATGTTAACATTACAAATGGTAATAGTTGTTAATGTAAGCTCCAAATTAATTGCACTGAAGCCTGAAAGTCAAAACTTATGGCAAGTGTGAGTGAAGACAGTATTTTATGTCCAATACCCAATTGTTGACTCTTGAAACTTACCCATAGATTTGTTTTCATTTTATTTAAATTCATTTTTTGTCTTTCCTTTACATTGATCATTTTGCAGTAGCAAAAGTGCAGGAAGGTGGTAGATAGACTTGGGTATAAAAGATTTTCCTTGATATGGCATCTTATGATAATACGTTGACATTAAACTCCATAGCAATAATTCTTCTGAATGTTAAAGAAATTGCTTTCAAAGGTATAATGCCTCTAGGCACTTGGCTTAAGGCCTTTGCTTCCTTTCTCTGCCACCCGAAGGGGCCGTCAGCTCTTAAGAGCTACAGCTGGTCCCTCTCTGCATGGTGTGTATATATATGTATCTTATCATGGTATCATAGGAATATAACACAGCTGAACCATGTAGTGCATAATGCTTACTGAAGGCTTCCATAGTTTTTAGGTGCACACTGTGCAATCTTTTTGCATCACATCTTCCAGACTGCTTTCCTTAGGGTTAGCTATGATATTAAAACATCTCAGTAGTTTCCAAAAGCAGACATTATTTATGATATTTTAAACAGTCTCCCAAAAATATTTTGTTTGTTTCTTTAAATACAGAATACACACTCTACACAATTTCAGTCTAAACTGTAGATTTTACATTACAGCTTTAAAAATAAGCTTCATGCCCCTGGGATATGGGCATTCCCACTTTTCAGATAGTATTCCATGTCTTTTGCATTTGACAATAGTTTTGAATTTATGCTCCAGAAAAATCTTTTAACTATTATGGTTCTCTTAACCTCATATACTTGTCTTGAGATAAATGAATGTAGAGTTTTACAGAGAAGAGTAGGTAACAAATGCTACTTAGAGCTAACCTCCTTAATTCACTAAGATATTTTTTAGAATGATTTTCAGTGGGCATGTGGACGGGACATGGTGATTTAAGTATGGTTATGTTAGCAAAGATTGCCTAGAAGACTGTAATTTTTTTATGGCTTCTCTGTCAATTAATAATATGCCATACTGATAAAACATTTTTGCAACAACATCCTAGACTGTATTTCATGCACATGAAAGTTTGAAGCTTACAGGAAAACATAAATATATTGGTTATGCAATCTATGACTGTGACAATTCTGGAAAGAGTAGTCTTTTATATCTGCAGAATAGGTAGAGAACAAGCAGTGCATCTGCAGATTTCTTGTCAATGTTCCTTAGACTTGACCTCAGGTGGCTAGTTCTTGAAATGAGAATGGATCTCTGCTCTTTCAGCATTTTTTGCCTTTGCTGAGACTGCTGTTGAAGTGCCAGTTACTTTCTAAAGTATGAAGTGTCTTCAGAAAGCTATAATTTTAAAATATATCTGAGACTTCTAGGCCAAAACTGTCCAATGTATGAAGCCAGTGAAGGAAAAGAAGTAAAGGGATCACACCAGGTATGCACACAGTACATTACCCTTTTAGTAGATTTTAGCTCTTTAACCTTGGTAAAAACATGGAGGCATACTGTACAATCTTTCTGTTTCTGAATAATATACAGGTTATGTTTTCCATGATAGTATCTTCAAAGCCAAACTCACTCGAAAGGGTAATAAATCAAATATTGGGAAACAATACAGCTATAGGCAGACATCCTACAGCCACCCAGGCAAACTTTGTCATACAAGTCCAGAGAAGTCAAATGAGATTTATGTCACACCCAGACAGGTGACTGCAGATTTGTTCTTCAAGCAAAGAAAAGCAACAAATTCCTTGGCTACCTGCATCCTATTTATTTTCTCAAGTTTCAGTAGAGGATTTATTTACATGTTGCATTTTACATATTTACTCATTAACATTAGCTTGTGCAGTTTGATGAGTTAAACTTGTTTTGTGAACAAAAAGCACAGCAGTCAAGGGTTTTCTGTTAAGTGGAACTAGTATTTATTTAGGTTCTTTGCAGTAGAATAAACAATTCTATGCTCTTACTTGGTTCTGTCTGCTTTGTAAGTTAGAACAGCTTCAAGACTGCTCTGGGGTTTTTTAGCAAGCAAAACTTACTTGCTATTAGGCACTTATGGCTTTTTACATCACAAGCATCACAGTCATTCACTGCTGTATTGGTTTTGGGATAAAGTTAGTTTTCTTCTCAGCAGCTTGTGTGGAGCTATGTTTTGGATTTGTGATAAAAATAGTGTTCATAACACACTGATGTTTTCATCAGTGAAATGTCTTCACAGAGACAAGGCTTTCTTTACCTGAACCCACAAGTTTTCTCACTTTTGCCTTTTCTATTCTCTCCCCAGGGAGGGGATGGGGAGGGAGAGGTGCAAGTGACTATGTAGAGCTGAGCTCCTTAAGCTCCTTAAAGGGTTAATCTACAGCAACTGCAAATATTCAGGCCCATTTTAAACCTAGTTAGTTTTTAAACCTAGTAGGATAGAAATAGACAAGTGTCTGTAATAGTAAGCTATCATAGGAAGCACAGGAAGCCACTCTACAGGTTTTTGTATTTTGATAACAGCAACAACTAAGACTGATTCAAATTAAACATGTAAAGTGGGAGATCACTGTTAATGAAAAAGCAAATACAGTGTGTAGTAGAAACCTTATGGAAAGCAAATTGTCTGTAGACCACAGGCACCGTTCTCTGTTCCACAGGCTCATGGATACTTGTGCAAAGAACAAGTAAAAAACATCTGTTTTCTGAAATTAGACTGACATTTAAGCACCTTATAGGGTAGAAATGAGGCAATACAATATTCTGAATGGAACATTTACAATTGAAGAACAGAATCATGGAACAGCTTGGGTTGGAAAGGCCCTCAAAAGATCATCAAGTCCAGTGTTTCATGGGAAAGGGAGCCTAGATGGAATTATTGAGCATCTTGTCTGATTGTGCCTTGAAAAATTTCAGTAACACTGACTCTACTGCTTCCTTGGGGAGGTTGTTCCAATGAACGATTTTCATTGTAAAAGATTTCTGTCTTATGTTGACATGAAACCTCTCTCAGTGTAACTTGTACCCTTTGCTCCTTCTCTTTTCCATGTGTCTCTTCATGAAAAGATAGCCTCTGTCCAATTTGTAGACATCCCTTAAGTAACAAGAATACTGTGATAAAGTCCTCATCCAAGCCTTCTCTTCTCCAGGGAGAAAAGATCTAGCTCCATCATTGTTTATTCACAGGGCAGGTTCTCTATCACTTTAATTACTTCTGTGGCCCTCTTTGGGCCCACTCTAGTCTCTACATCTGTCTTGAATTGAACTAGACAGGCCCCAGGTAGGGCCTGACAAGTGCTGAGTAGAGTGAGATGATCCTGTCTCTATGTCTGCTACCAATGTCCCTGTGTATGCAGCCCAGGATTCAATTTGCCTTTGTTGCATCAACAGCGCCCTGCTGACCTGTTCGTCTTGTCGGCCAGGACCTCCATGTCCCTCTCAGCAAGGCTGATTCTCAGCCACAGAGATCCTAGCCTGTACTGGGCTCTTTGGTTATTCTGTTCCAGATGTAGGACTTCACATTTGTCTTTGTTAAAATTCATACTGTTTTTGCTACGGTGCTCTTCCAGTCTGTGCAGGTCTCTCTGTAAGTGTTGTCTCCCTTCCAATGTGTTCATCCCAACACTCACTTTGGTGTCAGCAAACTTGATTAGAGTGCTTTCAATCCCATCATACAGATAATTTATAAAGATATTTAACAGCATGGGGCCCAGTATTGACCCCTAGGGAACCTCACTCGTGACAGGCTGTCAGCCTTATAAAAAGCATTGATCACCACCCTCTGAGTGCAACCTATTAGCCAATTTCCTACCCATCTCACAGACTACCCACCCAGTCTGTAACTTGCCAGTTTGTCAAGGAGAAGGCTGTGGGAAACAGGGTTGAATGCTTTTCTGAAGTTTGGGGAAAAAACAACACCCACCACTCTCTACATGTTTGTAGAAAGTGTTACTTTGTTGTAGATGGTATGCAGGTTAGTTTGGCATGATTTTCCTTTAGTAAATCTGTGCTGGATTTTCCAAATCACTTGCTCCATTTGGCTTGCAGTAGTTTCTAAGAGGACTCATATTCCTTTCCTATGGACTGAAGTAGGACTAAAGGTCATGCAGTTTTATGGGTCCTCTCTCTGTCCTTCCTGTAGTTGCACATGACATTTGCCCTCTACCAGTCACCAGGGATACCTCTTGACGTCCAGAACTTCTCAAATATTATAGACAGTGGCCTTGTGACAATGTTGGCCACTTCTTTTAATATCTCAGACTGGATTCCAAACAGGCCTGCAGATTTATGTGGGTTGAGCCCTTGCAAGAGACTGCAGAGCAGCCCTTCCTCCTCTACTGGTAGGTCAACACATCCATTGTAGCTACCTGATCCTGTGATCTGGTGTCCAACTATGCCAGTAAAGGAAGAGTTAAAGAAGGTATTAAGAACACCTGCCTTGTTAATATCATCAGTAACTAATTTCCCTGCCCTGTTTACTAATGGGACTAAGTCTTCCTTGTGTTTCTTCTTACTGCTCATGCATATGAAGAACCCTTTCCTGTTGTTCTTACATCTCTGGCCAATTTCAGTTCAAACTGGGCCTTAGCCTTCCTGACTGCATCTCTGCATACCCTAGCAAGGTTCTTACAGTCCTTGATGGCTATTTGTCCACCTTTGCACACTTAGTATGCTTATGTTTTGCTTTTAAGCACACCCAAAAGCTCATTATTAAGCCAGGATATTCTCTTGTTCTGCCTTCTCCCATTCCTTTTCTGTTCTTGTGCTTCCAGAAGGCTGTTCTTGAATAATTTGCAGCATTCACAAGCTCCTTTGCCCTCTATGGAATCCCTGGCCTCTGCACACATTGAAGTTGGCTTTTCCAAAGTCCAGGGTCTTTGTTCTACTACTGGTCTTCAGTGTGGTCAGCAGGATTTTAAATGCCATAATGTTGTGGCCACTATATCCAAGGCTACCATTGGTACTTATGTTGTCAAGAAAGTCATCTTGTTTTGTAAGCAGTAAATCTAGCAATGTGCCGTTCGTAGCTGGTATGTCAGGCATCTGCAACAGGAAGAATTCTAGGAACCTGAGGGACAACTTGTGCACTACTGTGTTGTTTTCCCAACAGCTGGGTAATTGAAGTCATCCATACAGATTAAGCTCTGTTGGCCTGAAACTTCGTTGCACAACAATTAAAAGATTTTAACCTTATTTTCCTGATTGAGATGTTGGTAACACATACTTAGTATAAGATCCTCCTTGATGATGATTCCTCTAGTCTTGACCTAAAGGCATTTGGTAAGAACTTTCATGGTTTCCATAGCTCACTTCCACTCAAATTTCTCTTTTACTTGAAGTACAACATTACTTCCCGTTCTTCCCTTCTTATCTTTCCAAAAGAGTTTGTAGTCATCCATTGCAGTCTTCCAGTCATGTGAGCTTTCCCACCAAGTTTCTGTTATTCCTATGATATCATAATTCTCAAACCAAGCACAGAGCTCCAGTTCCTCCTGTTTGTTTCCCCAGATTACATGCACTGGTGTACTTGCACTTGAGGTGGCTGGATTTAGGATTATTGCCTTTGAAAAGGGTTAGGGAGCATTCCCTCAGTAGTCTGGTAGGTGTATTAGTCCGCTGTTTCTTACGGATATGTGGGTATCAGAGCTTTGGACACTACCCTGCAAGTTCTATGGATTAAAACATGATTCATTAAGTCAGCCAGTCTGCAAGTGAAGGTTCTCCTCTTTCTTCTGGATAAGTTGTTCCCATCTCCCTAGCAGGCTGTATTGTTTGAAGAACATCTTGTGATTGCAGAAAACAAAGGTTTAGGTATTATGACGGTCAAAGGGTTATAAAGAATTGCAATGAGGTGTAAATCAGAGTAAATCTCAGTAGAATTGAAAGCAGTCATCAGGAACAGGAAGCAAAGCAGAATCAAGAGGAGCCTGAACAAGAGCAGAAGGCCAGCCAGTCATGGCCACAGCCTCAGTCACTACTAAAACCTGCTAACAACCACCACTCAAAACTGTTAAAAACCTGCAGAACATGGCATGTGTATGATTCTGTCTCAGCAAAACCAGGATACCGTGCAGTGAATAGTACACAATTATCCAGAAGAACTGCTATCAGAACTAAGAAAGCATACTTTTCTATTTCTGTATTTTGAAATATTGTTGTCATGAATATCTGTGTATTCACAAAGAACTCCGAAGAATTCAGGGTTCATAGCATCATTCTCTGCAGACTGGTAATACACTGACCTATTGTACAGTATGTATAATTACAAAGTAGTACTATTTAACTGAAAAGAAAAAGAAACAATAAAATAGACTGTTACTATACTGATATTTCAAGGTTGCTTTGGATTTGGTGAAAATAAACTGTTGCAAAGGAAGAACGGATGCCACAGATTTTATTTAATTTTAGGCATTATTAAGTCATATAAATCTAAGTTGGTAATCGGAGGGCCCTTACCTATAGTCAGTGGAGGGATACGGACATCTCTGAGGGTGATTTTATGTATTTTCTTTTAAAGGGAATGCAGGCATCTATTTCTCCTCCAAAAAAAAAGGGTAACGAGATGACTAGCATAGACAGAGATAACTACTTTTTAAATGTCTGAAGGTATGTGAGATGAATTCCATTCTATGAAGTTAATTAAAACACCTTACAAAATATGAGGCCGTCAGAGTACTGTTTTCAAACACATTTCCTCATCATCCTGTCTTCTAAGGGCTTGTCTTCACTTCTAAGAAGAAGACAAGCAAACAAACAAAAGTTGTGTTTATTATAGCCTCAGGGAAACATGAGTAAGATGAGAATACCCTTAATACAAGGCATTCTAATTTTACTCCGGAGTAAACTTCTCTAAATCAGTTTTAGGTAGAGTAAAAGGCTGATCTTAATGTCTTTGCACATCTCTGAACTTCCCATCCTTTCTGTGTCAGAGAGGGCTGACAGCTTCTTTATGTTTGTGAGATTCTTTATTACTATCCCTTTCATTTTGATATTCACTAGGACAATTTCCTTTTGATTATACCTTTCAAAATATCTGTATGAATATGGGATTCAAATACATTTCCTAAGCAATTCACCCATATGTCTCCTGTAAATATTTACCAGATTTCAGGAAAATGAGTTTACTGGGAGTAATTGGTTTATGACACTACAGAGAGCTATTGCATTGGCATGTTAACTGGGGGCCAGTCTCAGGCTCTGTCCTTTTTGGCCTTTAGCTAACCTCACCATATTCATGCTGATGCATTACTGCTCTGCTAATCAAAATGGTTTCTTTTAAAGGTTTAATTTTGTAAATCGGTAGATTCTGAGACCTGAGGTGACAATGATGATATTCTAATATGACTGCATAGCACAGGATGAGAATCCAAACTGAAGCTCAGTGATTTTGCATGGGCAGCCCCCTCACCTTTTCCTCCCTTCCCTCCCTGGGGACTTCACAGTCCCAAGAGATTGTTGTCTGTGATTTCATAATACAGCAAAAAGCTACGTAGTTCTGCCATGTATATTTCAGAAAATTCACAATTTAGTGGTATGTGTTCTGCTGAGGTATATAACAACTTCTCCCCTGGTATTCTGATAGGAATATTTATTTAAATCTGTCACAAACACTAAAATAACGATATTCCCCTGATTCAGTACTTGAGTGTTGTAAGTTCTAATACGCAGCTTTATTTAAGATAAACAAATAATAAGACTCCATCTGCTTAAACAAACACCCCTACTACTAAAATTGCTAAAGAATAATCCTTGAAGGGACCTAGTACCAATTCTGTCTTTACTTACTGATTATCTTATATGTAATCAGAACATGTTATGGAAAATGCAGTTTATGTGGAGAATTTATCTTCTTTCAAACAAAGGTGTTGTTCTCTCATTACAGCTTAGAAATAAGTATGACAAATGCCATGATTTTTATACCAAATTTTGGTCAGCTATAATAAATTCTGAGTAAGTGTCTCACTTATTGGAAATTCTCTATGTTTACACTGGCGAATAATGTAAAACAGAGCTTGACTGTGTATTTGATTGTCTATTTTATGAATCTCCTTAATGAAGGCAATACAGGGTTTATATACTTGTCCACCTACTTTATGATTCTCCTTAATTAATGTTATAGAACTTTAAAAAATATTCATAGCTGTTTTTTTAAATTTTTTTTTCCATTAAAAATAAACTTAAGGAAAAGAGAAACAATAATTCACAAATTCCTGCAAGAATATATCATAATGTAATTGGATACCAGCACTAATTAGAGCTATCACAACAGTTCAATATCACAGTTACAAAAAAACCCCACCAATAAAATGGTGCATTCTTGCCAGTGCAATAATTATAACTTGGCCACCTTCTGGAACCATTATGAGAAAAGCACATGAGTCACTAAACAGTTCTGTCATAGTAGGAAAAATGACTATCCCATAACTGGCTATGAGACTCATGTCATTATGTACTTCTTAATCAAATCTGGATTGAAAGATCATTCATGTCTACTTGTCATTTTAAAACAAAATTTTTAACCTTGGGATGCATCTGACAGTAATATTGTTGCCATTCTTTCAATCAAGGAGAAAAATTAGTAAAAGAATATTTTTACAAAATATGTTAAATTGCAAATAGTGCCTTTTATATGGTAAGAAGTTAAATCCTTTTTATTCTATAATGATGACCAGGTTTAAAGAAAAAACAAAACAAAAACAAGGATAATGAATTGGTCTGTATCTATCACCTAAAGCAGCAGCCAAATTAAACAATTTCTATGGCCCAAACCATTATATTACAAAAAATGCCTTATTTTCATTTCCAACTGGTGGATTCAAATATAGACCATTTGAATGGTATCAAGATAAGATAATATATCAGGAGAGCGCTTTATTTTTATGACATGTTAGTATATACATTTCTGATGTTTCCCTGAGTCCAGTGTCTTGCCCTACTTCAACTACAGATCACCTATGCAATATTCAGAGAAAATATTGTGATTTGTTTTATTTATGACTCATTCTTTTCCTGCCATATTTCAGCTGAGTTCAGACATACGTAAATTAAGAGACTGCTAGAAAACAGGCTAGTCAATGTTGGAAAAATAGTGTTGCAGTAACTGATCAAAAAAATGAAAACTGTTTTTTGAAAAACAAAAAGAAAAAAAGAAAATTAAACAATAAGGAGATTAAACAGGGGAGCTTAATATTGTACAACAACAGATGGAAGCTTTTGCCTACAACATGAAGGAAATAAGGTAGTAAACCAATAAAACCTTTAATATGTATCTGCATTTACTTATCATGCTACATGAAGCCAGCTTTATTGCTGATGGCCTGGGGATAAACGTCTATGTTCTCAGAGCCAATATTACCTTTAGCATTTATATAAGGGTTGAATTATGTGTAAAACTAGAAAGATTAGGGATTGTTGGGCATCTGCTTGTTTAGCCTTGAGTGGTTTTTATGATAAACTTTTATTTTTTTTATATTATTTTAAACTTACTTTAATTAGCTCTTTGACAATGTAGCAGAGGTGATTTAATTCTCCTTTTGTCTCTTGAATAGACAAACGTAGTAAGACAGAGAATAGAGCTAATAACAGTAGCTTTGCAGTTTATTTTCTGTATTTGTAAAGCAGAATCCAAATATTTCTGAGATAAAGTGTCCTGGTTTGGCCAGGACAGGGTTAATTTTAGTGGAGCCAGGTTATTCTATACCATACTGACTTCATGCCCTGAGGCCGGTTCCTGTGGGGGACCAGTTTGCGTTTGGCTGGTTTTTTGGTGAGCTCTCATTGTCACTGTTGTCTTTTGTTAACTGCAAGTGCTTATTACATGGTATTTTCTTTTATCTATCTATCTATCTATCTATCTATCTATCTATCTATCTATCTATCTATCTATTAAACCTTCCTTATCTCAACTCAAAAAGGCACTTTTAAACCTTTTTTTTCCTGTCTCTGTCCCTGCAGCCGCAGCTCTTACTAAACCAACACATAAAGGTTGAAGAATAATATTTATGTGTGTGTCTGTGTGAGTGTGAGTGTTTGTATGGGAGAGAGAGGAAATAACAAGATAAATCTTTACATGCTACATACTGAGGGAGCCTAGTTCATGTGTATGTGTCATGTCGCTGGATTACTGATACTATTTTGAACACATAGAAAATAGCAGCAGAAAAGCCTTTCTTGATTTCTCCACAGCACTGTGTTTCTATCAACCATTTTCAAATGCAAAACTGAAGTCAACACAGTTTGCTTGTATGTGACTTTTAACACAGTACTCCCTAGTACATGAAATCCTTCATAGCTGAAGACTTCAAATCATACTTCATTGACTCTACCTGTTAAGCTGACAGGTCACACAGAGAAGCACATTAAAGAAAGAAAAAAGCATCAGGAACAAAATTCTCTATTTATCTCTGTGCAATCACTCAGTATTCAGAAATCAGGTTTTTAGATCATCAAAAAACCCCATGTTGGTGCCTTTAAGAAATGCTGAATGCTGACAACTTTGATTTACCTTTGTCTTCCTACTTGTGAGTGGATGTTTTTTTTCTCCTGAAGCCTCAGCAACTATAATCTTGATAGAGGAGATCAGAAGTATTTGTGGGGAGAGAGGAGCATCACTGCTGCCAAAGGAAAAATAAAGTGTGATAGGAATTCTAAGGAAAACAAGAGATCTAACTAAACATGTGCAAAAGCAAGATTGTACTAAGTCAGGGAGAGGAGCCCCTGCAAAGATATTTTGGAAGTGTTTTCAGCAATGACAATTAATTGATGAAAAAATAGAATGCTAACCCATTGGCATTCTTCCAAAGCTTTGTTCTCTGTGCCCATCTCACCATAACATCAGTATTACCAATGTTCAGGAGTCTCCAAATTATTTGAATGTAGAGGTGGGAGCAAGTGTTAGGAGAAGAATTCTTGAGAATCACTGTTCTCATTCAGCAGGTAAGCAGAAGGGCTGCTGAAGAAACTGGCAGATGAATTTGCTAGTTCACTTACTGTTACAGTATGTTGGTAAGGGGGCAAAAGACAGGGACAGAGTTTTAAAACTCTTTTGCTTCTGTTTTCTTCCTGTCCTGGAAAATGGGAAAAACCATAAAAAGAGCAGTGATGAGGCCACAGGAAGGCAGAGCTATTTGAAAAATGGCACCGTGCAGGAAGAAGGGATGTGAATCCTAGAAAACAAAACAGATCTAGAGATTGCAACAGAATAAACTGACAGAAAGAATACAGGCTGAGAAAACTGTAAACATTATTTTTCTTCCAAAGGGCTAAAATTCCCCTTCCTAATATTGGTAGGAAGGTGGACAAGTCTATTTGTTTCATGAACGTGCATACACTCAGAAATTATTCAGAGTTAAAATGAGATATTTGAGAAATATCTCTATAAGAATTATTTAGGTAACTGAGCTAACCATCTACAGTCTATTAGGATTCATACTACTGTTTTCTCCTCTTTCCTTCCCACTCCTCAACACAATCACCAATACAAACTGATTTTCATGTCTCAAATCTGTTGAGACTTCCTGGAAAAACCTTGTAAGGGAATTCTAGCCTCAGTAATATACTTTCCACTAGGACTAACTCTCCCCAGTGTTTTCAAATCTGACATTTAGAGCTACGTGCAAATTATTTGTGACTGAGCAAATTAGCTAATTAAATAATTGGCTTAGGGCTTCATAAAATTTGGCTGCTATGGAAATGAGGCTGTCTGCTATCTTACAAGCTTCATCTAAGCATTAAAGGTATTTCATGTCTCTACTCCAGCTAAAATTGCAGTAGTAGCACATTTGTTTTTAAAATGGTTGTTTATAGAGTTGTTCTTGCACAATTTCCAAATCAATATGCAGTAGGATACTTCTCCGGAGAAGCACTGTACCCAAGTAAGACTGCAGTTTACCTTCCTCATACCATATGCTTACACAACAATAACTTTACACAAAGATTTAAATTGTAATTCAAAATCACAGCTGGTTTTTGGTATGCGGTGCACTATATTGAGATTTGAGCCTCTAGAATGCCTTAAAATTATACAAGACAAAGATAATCCATTAATTCAGCCCAAAGTACCAGATCACAGAATCACAG
>VZZY01002003.1:88702-120069 GCA_013400335.1 Eurystomus gularis | reverse complement strand
ATTGGTGACTGGATTGATTTTTTAAATGGTTTTCAAACTATTTCAACAGTTATGGATTTAATTTTATTCTTTAATGATAGCTGTTCTATATCACTAACATTTTGAAAGTCAAAGAAGAAAATTTTTAAAGTCAAAAAAGAAGATTTCCACAATGCAATACAGGAACAATTTTGTTAACATACATGGACAAATTTATTTTCTTATTTATAGTAATTATTAATGTTAAGGGATTTAATTAAGAAAGTAAAAAAAAACCTACACTATGCACCAGAGATGATTTTTTGATTACTCACACACTAGTAATCAGTGAATGATGTCAGAATATTTTATGAAATGGGAACAGTATTTATCAAATGGATTTATTTGCCTTATAGTGCTTCATTGAGTAACCTTATTGAGCTTTTCTAGTGCTAATATCTAATATATTTTTTTAAAAAATGAAACATATCTCTGTTAAAGAAAGTCAATGTTATCCTCATTTTAAAGCTAGGAAGAGTATTAAGCATATGTGAAGGTATTTACTTAAGGCCAACCACCTGCTGTCTGCAGCAATTTCTTTCTCTTTTTTCTGCAGGCATCTTGGATGAAATGAGTTAGATTTAAAATCAGTGGAATAACAGAAGTTTTGCAGATCAGGATTTGCCATGTATAGACAATTATTTAAGGTGCATCTACCTTATACAGCCTGTATTAAGCACATTTGAGGGCTGTCATCTCTTTGCAATCTCTTTTTCTTTTTCCTTTAAGAAATCACAACAGAAATAAAAACCCAAGAAGCACAATACCACAGCTGACAAACTCTACTGAGTAAAATGACCTTAAAAAAATGATATCAAGTCACAGTGTTTTGTATCTCAAACGCTTGACACTATTAGGCTTGTTTTCTTACTTTTTTATTATTTTGAGTTCACTTCAGTGGTGTGTTAAGTATGGTAAAAATTATTACATTCCTAAGGCTCCTGCTCCGATTCATATTTGATTGAAGAGTTTGAATATACTGGCAAAAAACTGCTAAAAATTCATGTAAACCTCATCTCTTGAGGATGTCAACATTAGAGTGACTCAGCTCTTTCAGTGCAAAGTGAGAGGGAAGTGACCTGTGGTTCTCAGAATCTTACAGTAGATTATCATAAACTTACAGTAGATTATCATAACTACAGAATAATATTTTTGTATACATATGTCTCAGAAGAAGCTGAGAGATTCTAATTTTCTTTTATGAGAGAGCATTTTATGTATGATTGCAGATAAATTTCAGTTCTTTCTTAGAAAATAAGACCAATATATATAAATTTTCATAACTGCTGAGTATCTTTTCCTGAATAGTAATATCTTGGTGACTTGTCAGGTATGGCAACTGCATTACCTTTTATCCTTCAAAGTTTATACATTTCAAAAAAAAAAAAAAGATTTTATAAAGTGTTTTTTGCAATAACCAGTTGGAATTGAATTTTAGAATATAAACATAAACCATATCTTATAACAAGTCATGGACTTTTCTGTGTTTTGGTCTAGTAAAACCTATCATTGTTTCCTTACATTAAACTTTTTTGTTTGCTTTTTTATAGAGAGTTCTAGTTATTTTAATGTTCTTTAAACTACAGCTTTAAATCTGAGTCAGAGAAAAAGAACAGCATTTTGTCTTAACAAGCAGATCACTATGCTCTCTCAGAGACCAACTATTGCATTTATTGGCATTTTTACAGCAGATCCAAAATAATTTCTTGCCATAATTGCTAAGTGAGACGAAGTCTTTTCCAGGATTTGCTCTTAGGCTGAGTAATAAAATGAAAAAAAAAAAAAAATCTGCCAAGAGTTAGTATTGTCTGCTTCAAAGTATTATCAATGATCTGTTTTACAAAACTTTAGTGACATCTACTTTCTTATTCAGTTGTATAGTTCATTTGGAATTTGAAAAATTAAAGAAGAGTGGCTTGATATAACTTTTCCGTAATCCTGGTGACTCTATGGCACTGTAACATTATGTGTAGGTTTACAAGTGGATTTAGGCAGTAACATCTAAAATGTAAATCCTCAGAATCCTTGTCTAGTGCAAAAGAAACTCAGTTCTTTGGGCATGTAAATTTCTCCAAGCAAAATCCTAGATATACCTATTTTTCTGCTGCAGGGCTTGAACAGAGTTGAAATTCTGACAACCCTAATCTGTTTGGAAGCTATCTCCTGCCTAAACTGCAGTGGGAGTCATAAATTACAGGTTTCTGTACATGTCTCTGTACAAAGCTTAATCCTGAAGGCATGGTAAGCAGAAAATAAAATGGGAACTTTCAGTCTTTATTGTGTAGCAGCTGCCTGTAACGCTTTAATAAATATGGAATGAAAATATATGATAGGATCCAGTTTTATGCATGACATGGTTTATGTAGAACACTACTGAGGTACATAAAGTGTTTTAACAATAATTATAGAAAACAAAAAATTCATATACTTCCCAGTTACCTCTGTGTTGCCCGCCTATACTCTCTCATTTCATCTATGTCATGTATTCTTTTAAAACCCTTCCAAAAAGAGATTTAATCCTGTATATCATACAGGAAAATATGACTCCAATCTGGCTGTAGTAAGGGCTCCAGTACAGACTAGTAGTAGAGTCTACCAGGTAAAAATATAAACTTGAAATAAAATGAACAACTAAAAAAACAATCCATATCTTCCTAAACATCCTCCCTGGAAAACTCTATTCCAGTTTTCTCTGAAATACATGGTATATAAAGTTTGATTTTATTTTCCCTCAAATTCTCTTAGAAAAAAATCTTTTTCTGTGTAATACAGCCTCCTTTCACATGAATGGTTAAACATGTTATGTACCGCATTTTTTTTCCAGCAAAATATATAAAGCTTACTAATGGGATTGAAAATACTAGCATGGAATTTTTTGTGACTTCTGATGTTCTTTTCTGATGTTTGTTTTCTGATTTCGTATTTTCAACATGGAAGGACACATAATTAGTGGGATGCATAAGTGGTGTGATTACACAGAAAACAACCAACAGATAGATACTATCTTGCTGTAATATATGTCCTTTAACTTCTCAAGAAGTAACATAATGATTTGTCTTAATGAATAGATGACAGAAAGCTCTTGTAATACACAATGAGCAGCCAGTCTTTATTCACCCATGTGCTTTTTGTGATTTCTAAACTTCTGTAAGTCAGCTCTTTTCCAAGCTAAAAGTCCTTAACCACTACAGTTTTTGATGTATGGAGGCTGTTCCATAACTTTAATACTCTTGGTTTCCCTTCTTTGAACAATTTATGTTTAGCTATGCTATATTTTCTGTAGATGAGGTAGACTAACTGCATGCAGTGTTCAAAGTGGGAGTAACTCATGGTTCTGAACAGTATTCCACCCCAAGAAAAATGCTAGAAATGGATTTCTGCTACTGAGCTGGCGGTTTCATGAAACCATCTGTCACCAGCACCACTCCTCTACCCAACCCCCACTAAGATTGTTTGCTTGGTTAGTAACTCATTTCAGCATCACTTGTGAAGATAATGCGTGAAGCTGTGATTATTCCATATAAGTCGCTTTATGTTTGTCAGCCTTAAGCTTCATATGACTTTTTATTGCTGACTCAGTCAATCTTACAAGATGCTTCTACAAGTCTTCAAAGTATGCCTTTATCTTTAATGTGAGATAGAGTCACCAGCCGGCTTCATTTCGCTCCTTGGTCTGTTTGCTATGTTACATATGGCTATGTGGCTTAGTACAGACCCCAGCTCAGACCTTTGCAGAGCTCTTGTGGTGACACTTCTTTGCTGAATGCGGGGAGACTCAGAATGTACTCCTACCACAAGGCTCCTGCCTTCAAGTACATTATTCAGGTATGTAAGGAACTTCGCACTTCTGATGTGCTATGCTCTTATGATAGGGCTGGTTAGTTTCATTTGTCAGAAGTATTTTGGCAATCCGTGGAAATTATATAATCCAATTTGCCTTTATTCTTGTGTGATTAAGAGTTATACCTGCATGACAGACTTAGGTAAATAATCTAAACCACAACTGTCTGTAAATAAACACACAGAAATTGCATGGTTTCAAACAAATTAATCTAAGAACTTGAATGGATAACACGATGTGCTGAAGTTATTTGGTGTGGAGATTTGTCTGGATACTTGACACCACTTCTTTATTCTCTGTATTTGCTTGCAAGGAAGTGATATCAAAGGCTGCAAAGGAAGTTCAGTAAGAAGAGGACATAATGAATGACAGGGAAGTATTTCAGGAATATAATTTTTTGGGGATATGAAGATACTGTAAGTGCTTTTCTGAAGAGTTTGCAGCAATGAGTCATAAGTGTAGAAGTGCTGAATTTTTATTCAGCTATTATACCTTGAGTAATTCATCCCAGTGACAGGCATTTTACAATTATATTATTCTGTCATTGCAAACTGGACTTAGAGTACAAAGTGATAACATGTCTGGTTTCTGTTCTGGGAATCCAGAATAGCTGATGAAATGCAGAACATGACAGCAGTTGGTTTGTTTTGTTCTTTCTTACATCAACAATGGCTGTTTGAAACACAGTGGAATTCAACCAGTGTGCAATCTCTTGAGCATTGCATCCTTTGAAACCACCTTCTGTTGAAATAGAAATCTGTAGGTGGGATGGGGAGGAAGAGGACTCAAAATCACCTGTAACACTTAGGCAGTAAGTTTTTATTGAAATAAGAACAGATTTCTTAACAGTTTCTGCTTCCTTGACTATCACAACAAAAAATTTAAGGAAGGACAATCCAAGCAAACCTTAATACAAATGAAAAACCAACAAAAACTCCTCTCAGAAATAGTTTTAAAGCCCTTGCTTTAAATCAACATTGGCTTAATCTTTATGTTATTGTACTGAAATACAATTAAAATATCAGCTCTGCCTGAACTGGTTTAACTTCTTCCTCATAAGGCAGAAATACACATCAAAACTGACAGATCAGTGCTTTAAATTAGTAAGGGTTACACAACTTGGAATGACTTTTACCACTACTGTCTGATTCCTGTATCTCAGGTAGCTTAAATGGATAAATTGTTACTGAATGCATAGAAAGCTACTTCCTTGTTTTTGTCAGCAACTGTTGTGTCTTACAGAGATCAAGTATTTTTATGAAACCAAAATCTGGATTTTTAAAGTATATATTCTGGGGAGACCTCATTTATATAGCTTCTATGTACTAAAAGCCATCTAATAAGGTAAGTATTGGTTAAAATCAAGACAATGGGGAAAGAGAAAAACACCTCTACGAAAGTATTAATTACTCAGGAAAAAATAAGTGCTCACATTAACAAAATAGTCATTTATAGAATTTTTCTATGTAACAATAATAGATCATACATAGCTACAACAAAGAATATTTTTAAACACACATAGTTATCAGATACCTAGGAAATTTATTTAATGTTGAAGATTGTTAGATAACAGGGTCTTTAAGTTGTGTAAGTGGAATTTCATAGCTTTTCTTACAAAAGAAATAAAGTGGAAATCATGTTTGGATTTCAGGGTTTGGTCCAGAAGAAATCCAAATAACATTTTAGTTACATGAGCATCTTACCATGGAATGAATGCTCTAGCAACAACTTTGATAGCTCTGTACTCAGGGATTGGTGACCAGGCAGAGCTTAGCAGGATTTATCAGCATGAGTATGACCCTATGCTGATTTAGTGATGCTGCTCTTAAGACCTGTGTTAGATTCTTTGTGATACAAAGCTGTGCTGCACTACTTTCTACAGAGACCTGCTTGGTTATCCTTTTGTGTTGTGCAGCATTTTCTATTATAAAGAGTCCCTTAGAATCTAAACTACCTTTGAAGGCGGTGGGCAAAACCTCATAAATTGGCCTATTCTTGTTTTCTGGCTATTTAATCTCTCAATGAAAAGAAGATTTTCACCTTTACCAGAGGAGATAACTTTTTTCCACTATATTACCAGCCTTTTTCAGAAACTTCTGCAGTGACTAGGAAAAAAAAAAGTTTCACAAAAGCTCATCTTTTCTTATTTCATTTCCTGCTGCACATAGGCTATTTTTCTCTCCAAACTGTCAATTTGACTATTGTACTGAAAATTGCAACTCTTTTGTATTTCCCAGCTCCCTTGGACCTTTTTTTACATTTTTTTAATAAAACCTACAAAAAAAATGGAATGGACTCCTGAAATGGAATATTAAGTAACAGATGGTGAAAACAATTCAGAAAGGTCATTCTGTCTAATTTTAAGGTCATCTTCATCCACTTTTTCCAGCAGGATGTCATCCCTTTAGTATTTATACAACTTATACATAAAAATCTCTTCTGTCTTTATTTTCTGAAAGATAGAAATAGCCTCTCCTCAGTTTTGTGGAAGAGATTTTTTTCTTATTTTCTTATCTTGCCTTTCTCTCCAATTCCTCCCCCAAATCAGGAGACCACATCAAATAGTGAGTTTTAGAGGTGAATTATTTTAGATTAGGTCAAGTTTCCAAAAAATTCACATGCAATTTCACATCTAAATCTTTAGAGCACATCTTCAGGTGACAGAAAAATACTTCTATCAATCGTCTAATATTTTTAAAAAGTCATTAGTGACGGAAAAAATGTTTAGGAAAAGTCACAGAGAACGGTAAGAACACGTTGGTGACAATTGGGTCATATTTCAATTGCTTCATTTGTTAGCCCTGCCTGCAATGTCGGCTGAATAGATAAAATCCTTTTATTGCCCCACTGTTTGCTACATAGATACGCATTTATAAAGACCTGGTGAAGTCTTCATCTTTCAACACTGGAAGCATAATTGGAAGAGCAGGGAATTTTTTTTTTTCATTGCTATGAAAAGTAGCAAAAGGCAAGCATTTCTATGCTCAAATGCAGGCTCAGCTTTGAGATCTCACAGTGAATTTATTGTCATTTCCAAAGGATGCAGCAGTGAATCTGGATTGTTTCACTTTTTTACATGACTTAAAAGGTCAGGCTGCCTGGATATTACAGCCAGCACTGCCACGATGGTCTAAGTCATCAAGCAAGGAGATGTCAGATGTGCTTCACTATACTGAAAATTGTCTAATGAAATCTTAAACTCCAGATAACAATTTTTGTTATTCATTTAACAGATATTTTTTAAAAGCTGGCGGACATTTGAGTATTTTTTTCCCACCACTAAAGGTCTACCCTATCCTCATCATCAGGTCAATCTTTGATTAGAAGGGAATTCTTCAGACACATTTACTTACAATTATACAGAAGCATCAATGCAAAATCTTCTTTGTTCTGAGATCATGTAGAATCCACGCCTGCTGACAGATATCTTTCCAGTTCTGGGGACAAGATATGCTATGTTTATCTTTCCCTTGCTCTCCTCCTAAAAACACAGGATAATTTAGACTGGAAGAAGCCTCAGGATGTTGAAAATTTCTAAGGATGGAGACTGCATAAGCTCCCCAGGCAGCTGTTGGGGCACTAAGGAATAAAAGCTTTATGGAAATGCAGAACAATCTGTTGCAAAAACAAGAAAGAATTGGGAATAATCTTCCTTGAATGAAAAAATCTTTCTGGCAAAGACAATCTTATGTTTTCATTTAAATCTATCTGAAGGCCTGTGTTTTCCCCCCTCCAAAACCTCTGAGAGTGAGATCTTAATTTTTTATTTATGCAGAGAGGTTTGAAGAATATCCCTTATTCTTCCCATTTCTCTCTCTGAAATAATTTTATTTTCATCACAATTTCCAAGCAAGGTGTATTCTATTATGGATAAACGTAGCATTATGGTGTTTGGTATTCATGTGAGTGACTCTCTGTCTCAAGTATTAGCCCAGTGTACTATTGGTAGTTGCTTGAGATGTCAAGCTGCCCAAGCTGCAGTTACACTTCCTTCAGCTACTTACTTGAAAAATAAAGATAAGATGATATGCATGAGGCTAGCAACAGTGTGTGACATACTAACCATTGAAGCACCTTCAAGCAAAAACATGAACAACTTAACAAATACAGCTCCCCGATTATTAGTGTAATAAGAGGGATTAGCTTAATTCTAAGCAATTAAAATAGTCTAAAATATTGAATGACTCATCTGTCTCTTTATAATTGCTAAATATAGAATTGCAAATTCTAGAGGGACCTGGGTAAGTAGTAGCAATTATATTTTAAAATATGTTGATTTAAATTATTTTTCATGCTGTGCATATATTGTAATAAAACCTTCACATACTTTTAGCAAGTGTTTTCCAAAGCAAGTCACAAATGTAAAACTGAATGCAGTTAGAACACCAAGCAAGATCAACCTTTGCAATAGTTTCTATTCCATTTCTCTATTTCTAGCTTTGCTGAAACAGAAGATGTCTCTTAAATTGATTTATACTTGTTCAGTGAAGTCCAATTAGAAAAAAACTCCAATTAAAGTTTTAAATTTTCCTGGTTCTGTCTTGACACACTTAAGATTACACTCAAAATTGATGTTGCCTATAATCATATGGTTAAAAAAATATATTTATGGTCTTTTAAAACAGTTTTAGAGGAACATTGTGTAAACATTCCTCAAGTGTTCTTTAAATAGTGATTGTGATTGCAGATGTCCTGCTTCTGTAGGATTAACCAGAAACAACACTTTACTTGGGCTCTTTGCTTAGAAGGTGGACTGAGAAATATCAGCAGTATTATCCATTAATCCATCAAGGTTTTTCTTCTTAAATAGTAGATAAAAAGCTTTAACTTGAATCACAAACATGAAGTTCAACAGCAGTACATATTGGTATTCAGTGTTCTAAATGTCAGTACACAATGACAGAGTATCACATATGTTGAATCATATCACAGAAAGCCAGGAGACAGAACAATTTTCAGCTTCCTAAGTCCAATTTATGTTTATAAATGGAAAGCACAGTTTGAGCCTACTTAACTGAGCAGACAATGCTAGCATGAGGTTGGATTTTTATATGAGCCTGCTTGTTTATTTCTAATTATGCGCTAATCAGTTTGATTTCTCATTTAAACTCAAACTAGGCTGTTTCCATGTAATAATCAACCTCACATTGAAGCAACAAAGAAGCTTTGTGTTTACCAGATCAGCAGGGTTTAATTGCACATTTGAACAATGGAAATGGAGATGGATTCAGTTTCATTGTCTTTACAATGTAGCAGTATACAATGCACTTTTTTGTTTGAGCTGACACATTTATGGTGGAGATATTAAACTGTAACATCCAAATATTTGCCGACATATTGCCAAGCTATTTGGTTCATATTATTTTCTAAATGATGCTTATTGGCTACGGTCTGTTGTGTTTTTCACAACTTAAAAATATTGACACTAATTGTATTACTTTGGTACAACATAAGTCAAAACAATAAAATTAGCAAAAGGTCTCTTTCCAGAAAAAAAGAAAGAGAAATAGTCCAAATTAAATATCAGGAGCTCAAATTTACTTTCTACTGCAAGTCCCCAAACAAGTAATCTATTAAAAGCCTGATCTATGGCTAAATCTATGTGCAAAAGCCAGGTAGTAATCCAATACATTTGTGGGAACTGCAGGAAAAAGAATTGGAAAGGTGGAAGTACTTTTTTTAGTGTTTCTATGGATAAATAGTCATGATGAATGAGACTACACTTGAATCAGTGCAGTTAGAAGTTGCATCTCTTAATCAAGGCTTTTAATTGTGCAAACCTTTAAGTAGCCTCTACATCCATGACTCTGAATATACCCAAGTGCTTTACTCAGCTCAGTACAAGACAAAGCCAATGTCCAAATATTTCTGTGAGTTGCTCTTTGAAAATGCTTAAATGAATATCTTCAGGAAATATATCTGCTTTATCTGATTTACTTGTGAATCTTTTGAAACTGAACATGCTAAAATTATTTTTGCATGAAATCTTTCTCTCAGCAGAAAATGTAACAAAATATAATAGCAAATAAATGAGGTTACCAAAAAGACAAAACTAAAATCTACTTTGATTCTTAAAAATGTATTATTTAGTTGGATGTTATTGTCATAAGATTTTAAAAGCAGTATTGCATTCATTGTACTGAACTTTATTGAAAACCTTGAAAATTTTGGAAATGTGAAAGTTCATTGTCACTTCTGGCAGAAACAATTCCACAGAGCATTTGTGGGATACTATGCAGTTCTTTCTTGCATTCTCAAGGTATGCTGACTGGTATGTCAAATCTATTATTGTACAATTGCTGTTTAGCATGCCAATCCAGAAATACTTTTATTCATAGTGTTATCCCTACACACTAGACATTTTGAAAACACTCAGAAAGTTGGTCTTTGATCCAATGCAATCATGTTGTTAGAAAAATAAAAATATTGAGCTTGTAAGTAAATTTTAAATGTGAGGTAATGTTTTATAATATTCTGGAGTTAATGTTATTTTCAGAGTTTTTATATTTGCACTCACATTATGACTGAACTGGTAACATGTAAACATCAAACCCCATTTTTTTTTCAACTGGAACATAGTAAAAATCCACTTAATTCACCATTTTTTGCAAGAAGATCACATTATGCTATTCTGGTTCTTTGCTCTAGTGGCAGAGGCTCTCTTCACCTACTTTAAAAACCGTGTATAGTAGAAAATTTGCCTTATCAGATGACTACCATAACCAATGCTTCTACCACTAAGAAGAAAAACAGCTAACCAATAGGAATTGAATCTGTACAACTTTTGTGTGGCTTGTCACACAGGATTGTGAGTGAACATAACAAAGTATCTTTAGGTTAATAAGCTCCTGGAGCTCATATGTTGCGCCAATATGAAGAACCTAGGCTACTAAAGGCAGCCTGAGAGAGAAATGGGGAGGATCTGCTCTGGACAAATCCTCAGTCCTTCTAAGTGAGAACAAGAATAATTGCTATCCTTCCTCATGTCTGGCTCAGGAAACTCAGGAAAATGCCATTATATCTATCCAAATTGGTACTCATATTGGCATCTATAGTGTGCAGAGGAAAAATATTAAAAGGTGTGCCCTCCTTTTTAAATTAAGGGTAGCAGTGATCCTCAGAAAACGATACTTTTACAAATATAAACTCCATTCAAGTCTTCCGGGAGGAACTCCTGTCAGTATATGGAGCAACCTCAGTAAGTTTGCAGATGACACCAAGTTAGGTGGGAGTATTGATCTGCTTGAGGGTATGGGGGCCCTTCAGTGGGACCTGGACAGGCTGGACCAATGAGCCATGGTTAACTGTGTGACCTTTAACAAGGTTAAGTGACAAGCCCTGCACTTGAGCTGCAACAACCCCATGCAAAGATATAGACCTGGGGAGCAGTGGCTGGAAAGCTGCTCGGCAGAAAGGGACCTGGAGGTGTTGATTGACAGCCAGCTGAACATGAGCCAGCAGTGTGCTCAGGTGGCCAAGAAGGCCAGAGGCATCCTGACTTGTATCAGGACTAGTGTAGTCAGCAGGACTAGAGAAGTGATCGTCTCACTGTACTCAGCACTGGTGAGGCTGCATCTTGAGTACTGTGTTCAGTTTTGGGCACCAGAGTACAAGAGGGACATTGAGGTTCTGGAGAGGGTGCAGAGAAGGGCAACAAAGCTGGTGAAGGGTCTCAGGATAAGTCATATGAGGAGCGGCTGAGGGAACCGGGGTTTTTTAGTCTGAAGAAAAGGAGGCTGAGGGGTGACCTTACCACTCTCTACAACTACCTGAAAGGAGGTTGTAGGGAGGCAGGCATTGGTCTCTTCTTACAAACCACAACTGACAGGACAAGAGGAAGTGGCATTAAGTTACACCAGGGAAGGTTTAGATTAGACATTAGGAAAAACTTCTACACCAAAAGAGTTTTCAAGGACTGGAAAAGGCTGCCCAGGGAGGTAGATGTATGTAAATACGTCCCTGGATGTATTTAAAAACCGTCCAGACAGGGTGCTCAAGGATATGGTATAGAAGTGGGCCTGGTACAGATAGATAATGGTTGGACTTGATGATCTTAAAGATCCTTTCCAACCATAGCAATTCTGTGATTTTGCTATTCTGTGAAAACCAAATACCCAAAGCTTTGTTCACACTCTCTGCTGAGCCTCACAGTGATGCTGAAATCTCTAGTTTTTTGGGAAGACTGTCCTTGGATCTCTTTAAGGAGTGACACTGAGCTTTTCTGCAGGATGTATGGTGATACTTGGAGTTGTGAAATACAAATAGACTACTTGTAACTGTTCTTCTTTAGGTGTATCAATTACGTGCATATTCCGAATACAAGCTCTTCTCCTCTCTTGCAGAGATCTTAGTAGTTTTCAATAAGAGAAATCAAGAAAGAAGGCATACTCCACTGCTTCAGTAAGGAGAATATCTGATCCTTATAGCTGAAATAGAGAAAAATCTACAGCTACTGTGATTGCATAAATGTATGACCACAGAGTGACTATGTATATAGATAATTCTTTTTAGAGAAAAATACCAGGTAAATAATCTATCTTTTTGGTGTTCTAGAGGCTATTTAAATGTTACTTATGATTTAAAACAAATGACAGGATGTTGTGGTATGAAATAGAACTTTTATTTATGCAGACTTTTAAAACATGGCCAAATACTAATTGGTGAAATTCAGAAATGTTTTTTTGCTTTCTCTTTCTAAACACTGTTAAAACTAAGACAGAGCTTTTGTTAAATGATTCACCTGGAATATTAAACCATTTCTACCACGCTAAAGAGAACTTTATGAGGATTAATAACTGTCAAGTGAAAAAGATTCAGTAGCTGGGCAAGAAAACCTTCAGTTTTCTCTGTCTTTTACTGAGCTACCAACCACACGGAAGTATCTTTTATTAATAAAGAACCTTTGCCTTTTATTGAACTGTATGAGTTCACAAAGAAACAGTATCAGCTTCTCATTACTACTTGTTAAGGTTACTCCATGTGGTTAAACTCCCCAAAAAGCCTACTCAGAAAGATCTGCCATTGAAAATCTCTCCCCTTTTGGATCTGTTGTATTGGAAAGGCTTAGCATAATTATCTTTTGAGCTATGTGCTATAGAATTTCTTTGCCATTTTTTTTCCGATCAAGTAGCCTTTCCTATAGTAGCCACACCTGCCAGAAAGAAAACATTGATGACAAAGCTTTTTCAAATATGCAGTAGCCTAAGACACGATCATTTCTAAATGCAAGTTAAAGATAGATTGCTCACTTACTTATGTTTACCCCCAAAATCAAATCTGAGCAGAAAAATGTATAATATTGAAATTGTTGGCCCGCCTTCTGTTTGTAATCTGAGGCTGAAAAGAGATGTTCAGGACTATGTCCCAAAACAACTACATGTTTCAGAAAAAGCAAGTTTAAAAGTAATTTCTTGGAAATCTTGCATTAAAAATACAGCAAATTATATGAATACAATCCAAATGGTGCATAAGACAAATCATGTATGCAGTACAATGACCGTAACAGAAAAACGTTTAATCTAAATTTTCTATATTTTCATGTTCCAAGGAAAAACAAATAGACAATAAGTTTTCTAAGGACAAAATTTGTTTCAATTTTCAAGACTACTTTCAATTTACAGTTCATAGTTACAGGTTGAAAGTTCAGATTTAATAGGAAGCCAGATCAGATGAATATGTTTCAAATATTATTTTGTTATATATGTGACTATTAGTGCGTAATAATTCAAATATGGAAATCATAGCAAGCTGTTATTCTGCAACTAAGATACATTTGTCTCTTGTAATTTGTCCAAGATGTTATTGTCCATCTGTATTTCTTGCTACTGAGTTTTCTTAGATTTTGCCAATTCCTTTGACTATATTTCCCTTAACCTTATTACTTGGCATAATTTATGTTGACTTGTTCTGTGAAACATTGTGAAATATTTCAGAAGGTTTCAGTTGATCTCTGTATGCAGAAAAAAATAAATTTTACAGCTTGTGCATGGATGATTTAGCTACTTTAAAAGGGAGGCTACCAGTTTAATTTCTATTAACCAGTATAGGTGCTGTCATTATGGTTTTCCCTTTGTGGATGGGAGCAAGCTCTCAAACAATTCCAAATGAGAAATTATGCCACTGTATCAATGTGGTACTGAGTTAGCAAATCCAGTACTGCATCACAACACCATAATGATATGACTAAAACCTCTTTTGATTTGGCATTCAGCCACCTAAAAGAAAGGATACAGCCTTCACATGTCATGTAGAAAGAAAGTGAGAACAGAGTCACGGTAAGTTTCTGTTGTTGAAAACTTCATCTAATTACCTCTACTTTAATACTCTTTAGGATACAGCACATTAAAAATACTGCCAATTTTAATGAGCTGTCAAATAGACCAGGTCAATCATCCTTTATTGCAACTGCATATATTACATCAAATACTCTGAATATGATGGTGGTAACGTTCTGCAAAATGTGATGGTGATAATATTTCACAAAATGTACAGCAGTCAGGTTTCCACTTAATCTTCCTAAAGATATAGCAACTCTCCATTGTGTACTGGAAATGAAGAAATTAGTTTTTAGTAATTCCTCTTATTAAATGCTAAGTTAACTGTGGATCTCAGAAAGGACTCTAAAAGAAAACTCGCTCAATTTTTTCTTAGGAAAAAAATGTCTTTAATCTCATCATCTTCAGTTCCTTTGCCCAACCACCCTACTTCATTCCCAGCAGCTTCAATTCTGTTTTGTTTCAGTTGATGCAAAGCCATTTGGTGCTACTTCATCCTTGAACAAATCTGCTCCATTTTATCTTCTCTGCTTGTCTGAACACATTCTTCTTCTCTGTTAGTTCAGGCAGCAGTAGGAGCTCACCCATCAGGACCTTCCCTTGTGGACTGTTTTGCATTATATCCCCTGCTCAGCACAGGAATGACTTGTTTGACTCCTATCTTGGTAAGAAAACAGAAAGACCATGTAAAGTGTGTGTGATAAAAAATTCAGCTGAGCAGAACCCTGGGGAAATAGTGTGGAAAATAGGTAGGAAGAATGGAAGCACTAGTTGAACAAGAGGTATATCGTATGAGCAGAAAAGGCTGAGCAGGGTATCTCTATTTACAGTTTGATAACGTAGATTGCTTTGCAAGGGTATAATAGAGGGAAGAAAAGTGAATAGTAGGGTATTCTTAGGTGAAATGAGTATATATGTAAGTATTCAGAAAAAAAAAGGAGATATAAAGATCCTGTGTATAATACAAAAATATATATTGTGAACTGTTTCAACATGTCATATAGAACAGGAGGTGAAGTGACCTGGAAATTGCAATGCTAATTTTTCATTTATTTTATGTAGGTTATTAAGTGGAACATGATCAAAAAGAGCTATGATTCCACTTTCTAAAAATAAAACATCGTATTTCAGGTGAACAAACATCTAGTTCAACTCTTTCTTCCTGCAAAGTATTTGAGAACATGAAGGAAAGGAAATAACCTGAAACAATGTGGCAGTGAAAAAAATGTGCAATAAACTGACTCACAGAAAGAGAAAAAGAGAAGGATTAGTAGAGTACATAAAGAGACAAAAGGAATGCATGAGCAAGAAGAGAGATTATCTCTCTACAGTTAACAAAGAACATTCATAAGTTTTTTAGTGTTGTTAAATAGTAATGTAGATACCACCCAATAGGAATTCTACAGACAAACAATAAAACTACAGAGGTCTGTTTTGTATTTTTTACCACTACTAATAAAGTGTTTAAAAAAATTGGCAAGATTATTTCCATTGTATTATCCCATATGTTGTACCTGAGATTTGCCAGAATATATAATTGATGCAGATCTCATTGAGATATATAAAGTATATGATCATGTTATCATATAGGATTTATGAATGTTTTCTGAGTTCCATCAGCAGGCCATTTTTATAAACAATGTTTGAATAAATCTAGCTCTTACATGGTGAAAAAAAACAAAAGGAGAAAGCAGAAAAGGTGCTAACTATTATTTTAAATTAGGTGTAATTTTCAAAGAATCACAAAATGGTTGAGGTTGGAAGGCATCTATGGCACCTCATCCTGCTCAAGCAAGATGACCCAGAGCCGGTTGCCCAGAACTGTATCTAGATTGCTTTTGAATATCTTCAGGAATGGAGATTCCACAATTCCACAATTCCAAAAAGTGTTTTCTGATGTTCAGAGGGACTGTCCATGGTTTCATTTTGTGCCCATTTCCTCTTTTCCTGATACTGGGCACCCCTGAAAAGAGCCAAGTTCTGCCTGCTGTACACTCTCCCTTCAGATATTTGTACATATTGATGAGATCCCTGGGCCTTCTCTACTCCAGATTGAACTATATAAGCTCTCTTAGCCTCTCCTAGGGGAGGCTCCCCTAGAGGGTTGTTCTAGCCTCTTAATGATCTTCATGGTCTTTTGCTGGACTCCGGTATGTGTCTCTCTTGTACTGGGGAACCCAGAACTGGAACCATGTGGAGTAACCTGTTCTCAGTAGAGTGAGGCTGCCTAATGCAGACCAGGGTACTGTTAGATATTTACTAACATCCTGATTGCATCCACTTTAGGAGAAAGTCCAAGGTTACTGTTGAGTTTCAGTGACATCTAAGCTTAGAACTACAGAGGCATTGTGATATTTCATGCTGGAGTACTGAATATAAGGCTTATTGGCCCTGGCTTGAGACTCAGCTCTGGCTAAAGCCTGTCCTTAACCCAGCTGATATATACCTTTGGAACTGTATATTTTCTGCACAGAAATATTATTTCAGAAACCAGTATAGCTTTGTTAATACTGCCAAAGGCAAATATCTCAAGGAAACAAAATCCTGGATCCCTGACACTCTGAACAAATGGATCATTGTGCTAGAAGGTAATGATACTTTTTCTCATGTGTCTAATTTTGAAATCTACACAATTATACAGTTTTAGCTGGTAAAAATGAATCATGTCCTGTAAACTCAGACTAACCTACAGCCAAGTGTTATGAAACTTTTCTGGGGAAAAGGAGTTGGAAAGCCTTTGTCTGAGAAATAATTTAATTTGAGGGCTCAGGTAATCTCCGTCAATTTGCTGGATTGGCAAAGAATGCCTAGAGTGTAGGTGAGGAGGGTTTTGCCTTCTTATCTGTGACCAGATAACTGTATTACGTGCAGTAACAGAACTCTAAGGGGCTAGGAATCTTTACCAGTAAAAACTCTCAAGAATCATGAGATAGCTTACCCTTTTAAAGGAGGTGTTTTCAAGATCTGAATTTGAAAACTTGAATACTAGATTCCCATAATACTGTACGTAAATTAGCTATAGTATCTTGCCTCTTTTTTTTTCTGTAATTTATTTTATTTGTTACTACTGGAATTCTGAGGACTGATAATGCTTAAATTTCAGCATCTTCTTAGAGTACCAAACATTCCCATGGCTTCCTACTAATTTATTCCTTTGTGATGACAATTCTTCTCTTCCATTTGGAAAATGAACTAAAAACCTCCTGCTCAGCAAAAAAAGGTTTTGCAATTCTATAGTCTCTAAATATTTTTCTCTTATTGAGAAGGATTTAATTTGTCATTCAATTTTTGGAATATGTTGTACCTTAGATGTTTAGCCTTTGACATCTAGAACATCTCTCATCTCAGTATGGACACAGAACTGAGTACATCAGGGTGTTGAAGTTTCAAAGGAATTCTTAGAGACAGGAAAATAAAATTTCACAGGAGGTCTGTTTTGATGTTGACTTCAGTTTCCTTCACCAACTCTTTGATCCTCAGAAGATTAGTGACAACCAGAGATTTCTCTGATAAATGACAAAAACTGAAAAGTAACACTTGCCTAAAACCAGTGCAATTGGGTAATGTTCACCTGCACCTTCGTTAGTCTGTGATATTGCAGAGAAAAGAAGTTAGAAATCAGAATTCCTTTTACATTTTGTCATACTCTAAGCTTTTTTTATATACTTTTAATAAACAGGAAAACACATTTTAGAACACAGTTTGAACATAGCTAACAAGATTTTTTGAAAGTAAAGCCTTCCTGTTTTCTAATGATAACAATTTTATGCTGTATGTCTAGAACATTGTCTTCAAGAGAAATCCCTAAGCACTCCCTGTAAAACAGTTTAATTTAGAACTCATTCTGTTTACTCAGACATGGCCTTGGGATATAATGAGTTTGGTATTTGAACAGTAGAAAACAGCAATATGTTACTTTTAGGGAAGGAGGGAGGAGTGACTTTTTCCCTATGAAATTTCTGAGATCATTTGAGTGGACAGAATGTAATTAATTACTAAACTGGAATTCAACCAAAGGACTGGCAATAACTATTTCTTGCTTGCCAAAAGAAACAGAAAAAGACAAAAGGAACCACCATGGTGACTTTCATGACAAGTGGTCAGGATTTGAAATTTAAATCATGTTCGATTGATTTACTGGCCAGAATTTAAAATGCTAATCCTTACTACTTGTTACTTTGGGTTATTTTATTCTAAATATAATGGAAGACAATCGCTTTCATGACCCTAACAGCCACAAATGCAATTGATCTCAGCTGTTTGAGAGCACCTTTATCAACAGTCAGGTCTGCTATATTTCTGTCCAAAAAATGGTATTTTTCTATTTTGTGCAGAGAAACCATTCTATAGCCTAGAAATCCAGGCTCAATAATAGCAACAAAATGCTATCTCAAAAAAATCCCTGTGCCAACTTGGTTTTGTAATTGGCCATCATGTCCTTCCCTTCCCTTTTTACAAGTGAATTGCTGTGATATGTTTCTAGACTGTTTGTTTCTTTTAAAAAGATTTTCAAGTCCTTCCCTTTGTAGTTCTAAACATTGCTCTTCTAAGAATCTCACTGTTTTTCAGCCAACACTAATGATTAATCCATAGCAATATAGTCTTTGTTGGTTTTTCAAATTATTTTGAACATTTTGTTTATATGAATTATGATGGTTTCCCATCTGAAATTGCAATGCTTGCCTCTATTAGAAATATAAAGGCATGTTAGAGCCTTGAAAATAGTGCATTTAAAATTTGGAAATCCAATTAAACTTCTGCAATTGTCAGTGCGTGGAATAGCAGGAACTTTTGAAGAGATTACATAGAGAAAGGCTATGTTGGCTGTTAGCAGAAAAGAAGTTTTGGGTGAAGATGACAAAAAGAATACAGAAAGTTTCTTGACTGGCAAACGTGTTAAATTTCTTTGAAGCAATGTGAAATATTAAAAATATTCAGGAAATAGTAGTTTTGTTAAGGTTAGAGTTTAAAAGAATTGTTTTTTCATTCTCTCTCATTTACTGTGAGATGACTGAACATTGGAACAGCTTACCAAGAAAAGTAGTGAAGTGTCTCTCCTTGGAAATCTTCAAAAGCTTTCTGGACACCATCTCAAGCAACTTTATCTAGGTGTATCTAGGTGACCCTCCTTGAGCAGCGAGGTTGGACCACATAACCTCCAGAGGTACCTTCCAATCTCAACAATTCTGTGATTCTGTGATTCCCAGTTCTGGTGATTCTAAGAATGACATTCTTCTGGAAAGTATAGATTTCATAAATATCCACAGATATTCTGCGATTACAGAATCGCAAAATTGCTATATTTGGAAAAGACCTTTAAGATCATCAAGTCCAACCATTATCTATCTCCACAGGCCCACTTCTACATCATATCCTTGAGCACCATATCTAGATAGTTTTTAAATATATCCAGGGATGGTGAGTCAACCACTTCCCTTGGCAGCCTGTTCCAGTCTTTGATAACTTTTTTAGTGTAGAAGTTTTTCCTAATATCCAACATAACTTGATGCCATTTCATCTTGTCCCATCAGTTTTAACTTGTGAGAAGAGACCAAAATCCACCTCCCTACAACCTCCTTTCAGGTAGCTGTGGAAAGCTATAAGGTCTCTCCACAGCCTCCTTTTCTTCAGACTAAACAATTACAAGTCCCCCAGCTGCTCCTCATAAGACTTATTCTCGAGATGCTTCACCAGCTTTGTTGCCCTTCTCTGGACCCACTCCAGCACCTCTTAGCCTTTCCTCATAGGAGAGATGCTTCAGTCTCTCAGTCATCTTCATGGTCATTTGTTGGACTCTCTCCAGTAGCTCCATGTCTCCAACATGAGCTGTTTGAGTAGTATATTGTTTCAGAACATACTAATCTTTATTCCAAGTATATTAATCCTTCACTGATTGTTGCCTGTGTCAGTAATTTTCAAAATCATTTTGAGTTAGCAATGAATCCATCTGACTCTAAAACATAATGAGATTATTAAAACAGGTGGTGTGAGTTTATCTACAACATACCATGTCAACCAACCTAATATTCTTTTTGAAAGGATAACTGGCCTCCTGGAAATAGAAAAGCATCAGACAGTAAGAACATATCCCAGTAGCTTTCCAGTACGATTAAAGTTATACTGATCAAGACATTATTCTCTGAACCTTCTTTTTTCTTATGGAGCATCTAGTGGCCCTCCATTTCTTTGGAGTCCTCCAAGCTTTCTTTATACAGACATCCTCCGTATATAATTCAGCATGATAGGTCAGAAAATCCCTCATAAGAGTGGCAGGTAGCACAAAGACTCTATTTGAAATATCAACTTGTACTTAAACAAATTTCTTCTTCTGTTGAGAATGGTAATAAAATTCCCCATCGAATTCCTACCAAATCTTTTATGAGGCTGAATGTATAGCCCTGGGACAAATTATTGGAGGTACGAATATACTTGTGATTTCATTTTTTTTAAGAATGTGTTTACAAATAAGTGATATGAAACATAAAGTAAGTTTATGATAAATTGCAGGGTTTCAAAGCAATATACCATAGCTCAGAAGCAGAGGGAAGTAAAAGGCACCATATTTGAATACAGCAGGCAGCAAAAGGAGGACACCAGATTCACAGTCACTTTTTGTTAATCACAAATATTCATAAACATAAGAGACCTACTTTACTTTCCTTAAACTTCAGTGACTGTTCTAGCAGTGTATTTGATGACAATTTTAATTTTGCATTTTGATCAGTATAATTTCTTGTATAATAATGCTTTTCTGCCATCAGTTGTTTTTATATGACTGCCATTAGAAAAGCTGCTGATAGGTAATAGTGTCTGCCTGATGAAGTAACTACAGACCTTTGCTTTCAGTTACCTACTCCACTACTGTGCAGTAGTGAACAGACAGATTTTAAAAGGCGATGCATACATTCAGTTCTTCACCTTATTTATTTTCATTTAACAAAGTTATCTGTCCTACTGTTTACAGAAACAGATAGAGGAGGGTATTTTCTGCAAAATTTTGTATGGTAATAATGTCTCTTCTCTTTTTGCCTTTTATTCCTGTTAACATAACATTTTGTCTTACCTGCACCTGTATACTGTTTCTAGTTTCAAGAGGGTTTTTTTTTTGTGTGTTTTTTCTTTTTAGTGTGCTGGCAGACTGTTTCATTAAATACATACCCTCTGGATGGCTTCCCAGAAAAGCACAATCTAAAACTATTGTTACAGACAACAATTCTGGTGTAAAACTCCTGGTTTTTTATTGTGACTAATAATGATGATGTTTCCTTATGCTACACTGAACCCAAACTATTTAATTTATTTCATACATTTTTACTGTGCACTTTCCTAAAGCCAGCACATTAGTTTTATTTGCTTCTCACAAACCTTCAGCATTTCATATCCAGCAACATGGAGATAATTCTAGATATTTAACATTTTACTAGGCTTCGATTTTTTTTTCTTTCTGTTTTTCTCAGTACTTGGCTCATTTCCAGTCTTTGGTCAGGAACTTGTTTGAAAACTACTTACTATAGTTAAACTGCCTAAGGTAGTAATACTGTTCTGAAAGTACTTACTTTGTCAATGCCTTATCACTGAGGAAAAGAAAAGGAGTAGCATCATAATCTAAAATTTTTATTCTGTATTTGGTATTACTCTTTGCAATTTTCATGACTGAATTTTATATAAATAAATATAATACATTTAATAAATATTCTCTGTGTTCTTTTTTAATCTGGCTCTAAAATATACAGCAGTATTAAAACCAACAAACAAAAACCAACAAATGCACCTTTTACTTTTCCTTCACTTCCAGTACTATTTGCATTATTTATACAGCATTCCCCTCTGTGATGTTTCCTTTAGTTGCCATCCATATCTTAGCTTTGCATCTGTTCCTTTCTGAGGTACTCTACCTAGAGCATCAATTTCGATTCTGTATATAACATTCCTGATATTTTATTTATTCTGTACTCACAGATCAACATATTTCCTTAACACAGACCCTTTATTGGATTCAAGAACATTATCTATAATGGTCATTCCTAAACCAGCAGATCGAATGAGGTGATTCTGCCCCTCTACTCTGCCCTGGTGAGACCTCACCTGGAGTATTGCCTCCAGCTCTGGAGCCCCCAACATAAGAAGGATGTGGACCTGTTGGAGTGTGTCCAGAGAAGAGCCATGAAAATGATTAGAAGGCTGGAGCACCTCTCCTATGAAGACAGGCTGAGAGAGTTGGGCTTGTTCAGCCTGGAGAAGAGAAGGCTCTGGAGGGACCTTATAGCAAATTTCCAGTAACTGAAAGGGGCCTATAAGAAGGCAGGGGGAGATCTCTTCTCAAGGGATTGTAGCAATAGGATGAGAGGTTTCAAATTTTGGATTAGGGCTCAAAATTTTGAAGGAGGTAGCTGTAACTGCATCTGAAATGATTGTGCTTCTTTGTTTTCTTGTATGAGGATAATGCCTTCTGATATTGTGGATTTACCTTCAGTGGTTTATAACTCTATGCAAAGACAGATTCTGAAAAGTAAGGAGTCAATGCCTGTAATTTTAAGTTGGATTTATTCTTATAATCATTCACTGGAAAGCATACAAATGAACCAAAGGAAAGCATACTGTTAAATTAATAAGGCTAATTACTGAATGCATATTAATATTTTGAGAAGTGGGTTAATAAAACACGTGTTTTCCATCATGAATGTGTCTTGATAATGGTGGTGTTTCCTGTTTTACCTGAAACAAATCCATGTCTCAAGGAAGCTAAGAACTAACTATTCTTGAAACCCAGTAAACCAAGCTTCCATAAACCCGAAACATTTTAATATAATTTATTTGAAAATCTGCTGTCAGCTAAGGGGTTTGTGGGATGTTTGGCTCAGGTCTCTTCTTCCCTATTCCAGTGAAAAAAATGCAGAAGATCAAAAATCACTCAAACTGAAAGCAAAAGAACTCAAAAAATAGCAGTTCCTTTCTTACTTATAACTGCATAGCCATAGCATCTATGAACTACACTCAAGGAAGAAGCCATTAGTAAAATGCTGGGCAAATAAAGAGCAGAATGATCATCCAGTTTACAAAATAGTGCTGCATTCTTTTCTCAATCCTCAGACAAATTCTTGACACGTAATGTCGTGACACAATAAACACTAAGGCCATGAACACTGGGGAAGAATGGTGGGTTGCAGTGATGGGCATACAGCAGCATAGTCCTGACAAGTCATACATTGTAAGCTACCTTACATTACCCACATTAGATTTGTTGTACCTCCGCTGTAGCCTGTATCACCTTTCCTTCGCTTCTTTTTTCTTTTCACATAGATTTATTCTATTAATGTTCCCTTTAATACATAAAACAGAGGCTATAACTGACTTTATATATTCCTCTGAAGCTAAAAATTCTACAGGCCTCTCATAGAGCTGTCAGGCAAACTCATTCCAAATACATGCAGTAGCCTACAAAACTTCCTCTGCTGAAGTAATGTTGCTAAATCTGAGTGATAAGTGTTTTACTTTTGAATAAAAATACAATAATCATGATAGGCTCATATTTTAACTCATTTATTGCAGGAGACAGGATTTCTATGGGAAAGGGTTTATCATTTTTCCATACCATTTAAAATTTCACTGTTGTGAGAAAGAATTTTTGCAGGTTATGCTGAAGGGTAAACTTTATGGATTAGTCATGAAGCACTGAATTTGATGATATTGGACATATATGGCCTAAGTTGCTTAAAGTTACTGCATAATAGGCTGTTGTGTATTGGACTGTCTGGACTTTTTTCTTTTCCTCAAAAGTGTCAAATATTTAATTTAAAGTTTAGAAGTCCAGCATGTAGAAAATTAACACATACTTAAATGTGAAAGGCTGAACCCATGTTTCATGAAAGTGTTTTTTTTTATTGTCAGAGGCCCTTTAAGACTTGAGGGAATATATTTGCTGTATTGAGCCTTGAGTATCCACAAAGAGCACAGAGATGGGAAAGATGACCATATATCATGTTCAGGATGAATATTTTTTCATCACTTTTTCTTTATTCTCCTAGATCTTCATGAACTCTGCTTCTCAAATAAGTTCAAATAAGCTGAAATCACTTCTTTGTATGTGTAAAAATTGATTTAACTCCCTAAAGAACTTTGACTATGAGGGTGCTTATATATTAATACTTAAAGAAAGAGTCTTGAAAGTGGTAAAACACATGCAATATGCAAATAAATAAAGGCTACACTGGGAGCTATAAGCAAAAAAAAGGTAGGAAATCCTTAGGCTGATTTTTTTTTGACAAACATCACTCATTGCTGTTTATATCTGTTACCCCTTCTAGAACTGAGTCATTGTGAGCTGTTATGGTAAAACTGTTGCATTAGCATTGATAATTCCCTCATTATCTTAGGCTATCAGTATTTTACAAATTGTGAGTCACTGTGAGTTATCTTTTGGCAGACATGGTATGCCTTTGAGTTTTCTAAGAGGCTTGTGATTTTAGTAGTTATTGCTGCTAAACTAGGAGCAGTCTATGCTCAGGGATGACCCTTGCTGTAGAAATTTTGTTGAAAGCCCTTGTTCTTAGCATTCTGCAGATGTTGAGACAAAGCTCAAGACAATAGGATATAACTGTTCATCTTAGCATGGCTGCAATGGTCTGGAAAAATTTTGCTTTTTTTCCTCCTTGAGTTTGTTGTAACTTAGTCAACAGGAGTCAATCATACTGTTGTGAAAGAAAAAGCTGTAGAAAAAATGGATTGTGCATAGCTGTGAGCATTGTGCTCAGCAAAGCTGTGATTGGTAGAAGCAATGAGGTTATTGTGAGGCTCTGGCCCAGCAGTGAGTGGTGCAGGATCTAGGGATTAGACAGTTAGGGGAATGGACAAACTATGTATTAAAAGGGGAGGTATGTGAGCACTTTGACTGTGTTTGGGAAGAGAAGGGTGTGAAGATGTGGAAATTTGCATGGTAAATCAGAAAGGAGGTAGGAAAAGAGGACCAGGAAAAGGGAGGCATATATTAAGGAACTATGTAGGAGGGTGTCCTGGGTTCAGCTAGCATAGGGTTAATGTTCATCATCAGCTGTGAAAGGCTGCAGCTGGAGGAGGCTGTACCTGGGATAAACAACTGAACCAGCCAATGGGATATTCGATAACATGCTAACATCATGCCACTATTTAAAGGGAGGGCTGAGCAGGGGATGAGGAGTCTGTTTTCAGCGAGCAGCTTCAGTGTGTGGCCAGAGCAGGGACAGAGCCTCACTGTTCATATCACTCACTTTACATATAATTTCATTAGTATTGTAGTTATTGCTATTATTCTTCTCTGAGTTGTTCTGTTAAACTGTTCTTATCTCAGCCCACGGGCTTTCACCTTTTTTTTTCTCCTGATTCTCTTCCCACAGTGCAGGGCAGGGGAAGGCGGGGGCTGGGGTGGGGAAGCAGTGGACATGAGGCTTCATGGTGTTTATTTGCCAGGTGAGATTAGCCCACAACAGAGGGTATTGGACAAAAACTCTGGGGGGCATTTTTAATTGGTCAGAGGACAAAGTAGTTTGAGAATAAATAGGATAAATGAATGGTAGATATGAAAAGTCATGTGAAAATAAAATTAACTATTAATTTAGATGGAACCATTTATTCTATGAGGATCAATTACTAAGCAAGTTCTATAAGCACCAGCAATAGTCTTCCTTTCTCTTTGGCTGGATGTAGATTTGTTTTACAGAGAGTGAAACAACTTTGAAGAAGAGATTTGGGATAAAATTATATCCCTCTTGTCAATCTGATATGATAATCAAAGTTTTACTCTCTGCTCTGTCTTCTTTTCTGATCATGACCTCTTTTTCTGGGAATCTTCTGACCCTGCACTGAATGAGTTTCCTAAAGTGATCAAAAAGTAACCTGACAGGCTATTTTCCTTCCATATTTTGGTGGGTTGGATTAGAACAATAGACCAAGTTCCAGAGTCACTTCAAAGAAAGATTCAGGAGTATGCAAATGGAAAAATTATGTAGGAAGGAGGGAGAACAAGCAGCAGCAACTGGTGAACTGTTAGATTATCTGAAACATAAAATAGAAATTTACTCTGAGAGAAATTATAGAATTGTTAATAGTTCAGTGTTATAATCCACCGACAGATAGCTTTATATCCAAATTTTGATTTAGAACCATGGTCTGGACCACAAGAAAAGAAAAAAAGGAATGCATTTCATTTTCCTTTATCCTTGATAAGTCTTAACTGTCAGACAATTTACAATGTTCACTTTGTATTTATTATAGAACTAACTTAAAACACTGAAATAAACCAATTGTGCTGATAACATTTATCAACCCCCTCCTTGCTTTTCCCCCAATATCAGACATACAAGGATTTTCCTGGTGTTTTCACTGACTTTCTAGAACATGCAATTTTTTTAATGCTTAAGTGAGGTGGAATTTATAGATGCTAGCATCTACTCAGCTCTCACAACTGAATGCTCATGTTATTCCTAATGGAGGGTTCATCTGAGCAATATTGCAGATCAGCTCTTTAAAGTGCTCAGGTCAGCATGAGGAATCTATTTGTGGTTTCTTAGAAAACAAAACTGACGCTGAAGACTCATGTAACATATCACAGGGTAAGGCAGATCATCTGGCTCTATGATTGTCCAAGAAATCTTACTGCTAGTCCTCCTTCATACTGCGATCTTGTTGCTAATATTGGAATATTTGCTTGAGGTGTTTGGAGGCATTATTGGCAGTATCTTGAAGAAAAGATGTTGCAGAAAGAGAGGAAGGGAAGTTAAATCTGAAGCAAAACAATAATTTTCTACACTAATCCTGGAAGCTGACTTGCTTTCCACAAGAGTTGGGGGGAACTGTGACCACTTAGGTTTGTTTCTCCTGGACTTTCTTTGTATAGTGTGCTTTTCAACCTGTAATGGTCCAAAAGAGTCCTATTTTAGTGGTCCAAAAGAATTGTAAGGGTACTGAAGTCAGCAACATTTTTCTATGAGACTGAATTTCAGAAAAGATTAAAGAGACTTAATGTTTTAAATTTCTGGAGTTTCTCGTTCTGTGTAGTACCTGAAAAAGGCCTTCATTGATACCTCATCTGTAATATGAGACAAAATCCTTTACAATTTTTGAGGTGATACATAAATGTTGTCTCCTTTTGGTTCTTCAGGAACCAAATTGACTGGCTCAGACAGAATTATGGAAAGACAAAAAAGAAAGGGTTACTTATGAACAGATTGCATATCATTCTAACAGTGTGGCTTAGATGGTTTAATATAATTGGTGATTATTTGCATCTATAAACAAAAGTGGATTATTATATTACATGGAGTCAAAATAGATGAAACAGTGGGACACTTTTCAGTTAGTAGTTTTTTTATGCCAAAATATGTGAGGTTTTTCTTTGATTCTTGCAATTCCTGCTGAGACAGAGATAATATCACATTTTGTAACAGTCTTTAATAACAGTCCTTCATTTCTTTATACAGAAATGAAAAGTAAACAGGAAATATATCTTGTTTATACAGAGGTAATTTAAAATTGTCTCCTAATTGAGCTTCTCATATTGTACTTTGTATTTTTATTTACACCTGTGGTGGTTTTAGCAAAATCAGTCATGTTTGAATGAAAATGTAACTTTTTAGAGAGGATATGAGAAAGGAAGGAAAAAAATCAGTAGAATAAGAGCTCTTGATGTTTGTAACTTCAAGCTAACACAGTTGTAGCACATTAAAAAAAAATCTACTTTTCAGTTTTTAATTAAAGGGAGATTTGTGATTTTTATATAAGTATTTATTTATTTATAAGTATTTTAAACAACATTGTGTATTAAGTTACATAAAAAGCACCATTATTATATTATTTTCATAGGTTGTTATATATATTTAATCTACCCTTACCTTTATTTAATTGAAACTTATTCAAAGTACAATCCCCAGGAGGAAAAAATAAGTCAGATAATGAATGGTCATACCTCCCACCCTTCAGTGTTATTTTGGTATTTTTGGCTTTGTCTTTATGGATAACAATGTGATATACAGATAAATTTAATGCTAATACTTTCTTTCCTATTACACAGTGTGATTAGAATTGTTTCCGAATCACCTCTGTATAATGACTGCAATATATGTTCCATCAATGCTTAAATTGTCAAACATTTTTACTTCTTTAATTCAGTCATTAGAGACCTGCATTTTTAGCAAATTTTAAAGGTTTTTTTAAGAAACTATTTTTAGAATTCTAATGTATTCTTCAGATTCTATTTTAACTTCTGCACTCAGTAAAATTTTTCCATTAACTTTGACTAGCCAAATGCTAGAATAGAAGAAGCTTGCATATAAAAAAAAATTCCTAATGAAATCACTTTATATGTGGAAAAAATCTTGGCCTATTTTATTATTTCTTCTTACAGTAGGGTAAAAAAAAAAAAAGAGTGATGTCTTCATAGAAAAAGATTTAAAGATGAAATTACACAGGTAGAGCCATATTTACAGGTGTGAGATGCATAAGTACACATTCGCATAGGCTTTCCATTACTCTATACTTAATAAGAACCTATTTCCTATATTTTAAGTTACACACGGTCAGTTACTTTTTAGTCAATAACACCTCATTAACCTGAGTTTGACAAGTATGACATAGTTCTTTTGAAGCAAAGGATCTTTCTTACTCTAAAAATCCCGATAACAGAATTTCAAATAAACTTTTATTTCCTCAATTTCCATTATGCCTAGTGCTATAGTGACAGTTGTTACCAAATACAGATTGAAAATTAATTTTAAGATATTTATTAAAATTTCCAAATATTATTTGATTATAGTTAGGAAGGAAAGAAACCAAGGACAGATTTTTTTAAAGTCTTCATTCAGTTCCCTTTTCACTTGCACTTTTGATGGTTATTATAAGCACAGATTAGTACTTAGCTCAAAGGTAGGATTTGCTACCATATGAAATGGTAGGGGCCATAAAAAGATAGCAATTTTTTCTTTGTTCAACTAAAGTAGCACTTTAGAAACACTCAGCATGGAATTTATTCTCTTGAATGCTGTGTGTAAGGAAATGTATCACTGTTATGCATATAACCGTTAAACCTTAGTTTTCCCTTAGGGTCTGATTCCAATGGCTTATTCATGTATAGTTTTAAGTAACTTGCTCAACATTCATTTCAGTATTTTAAGGAACAGCTTATGCTTTAGCCTACTGCTATTTTTTTTTTTTTTAATAACAAGGTAACAAATATTTCTTTCATAATGACAACAGGTAATGTATTATTGAGCTCAGACCAAGCTGTTATGAAAACGTAGAAATACTGAGTCAAGAAATGAGGAAGAATTTGAATGAAACAAATGAATCCCAATGCAATTATTTTAAGGCAGATATACATATATATGCGTGTGTGAAAGTAAAAGTATGATGGCTGTTTATTACTTAGGAATAACAAATACGCTGTAGCAATTCAGCAGTCGTAGAAATAAAATGCAGCCATTTCCATATATTTCCCAAAGCATGGTAAATCAACAGTCTGGAATATTTTGTAGGAAAGTAGAATGCCAAATGTATAATTCAAGGACTATGAAGTAAAATGCAGAATTACAAAATGTAATTTTTCTATAACCCACCACAATTAGTGCTGTATAGCAACAATGCAACTGCAATATTTTCATTAACCCTTCTTTCTGTACATGACCAGAAGCATTTAGAATTAAAACCAATTTTAGGTTTACTCATGTATTTACCCAGAAAAATTATTCTGAACCTCCCAACACACAGTACTCCTGTTTGCCAGTGCTCATATCCTTCAGAGATTTACCACTTAGTATCTTGCAGAAACCTACCTAGCACTGGCATTTTCTTCTCTGACAAGAAGTAGGTATATTGGTCACCGTGGCCCATGATACTGGAGTCCCTTATGGCTCTTCCCTGTAAAACTCTGCTTGGTCCTTTGAGGGACAGAGATTCCTTCTCTCTCCCCAGCTTTCTCTTTGGCCTGTACTTTCCTATCTGCTTTCAGCTGTGGATAGTACATACCGGGAAGGCCTTCATGATGACTCTCAAAGTCCTTTTCTCTCATAGGAGAAGCCAGTAGGCAGTTTCATGATGTTGGCCTTTACAAAACTTTTCAGTTCCTTCTGGTGAATATGTTTGCTGGAGAATATGTAGTTGACCTTTCTGTCCATCTTTCTGATTTCAGCATCCTCTAAGTAAGTGTTTCCTATACATAAATGTCTTAAGAAAAGTAAAAGTTTGAGGTCGACTTACAGAAAGTCTTCTCTCAGTTCCCATTTCAAGAAACTTCAGTCCCTTTCCATTTCCTTTCTTCATTTACAGATTTCAGATGTTTTCTCAGTTCTTCAACTCTTCAGTTAGGGCATAGCTGGTCTATTATTGGGTAATTTAACCTCGGATTGGCCAGACCGCCATAATAAAAAAAAGTAGAAAAATTTTCCCTGAGATGCTTTTACACTAGTTGTTATGGGAACCTGTGGCTTGGCAGCCAATAGTGTTGACTATTTCAACCTGCAGGGAGATATAACATCTTGAATGGCAGTAGAATGTGCAGAGGAGACAAACTGTCCAAAAGCAGAGTATTTTGTATCTAAATAATATATAAAGCCAGAAAAGTCCTCAGAGTATCGCTAAAAGCCAATCAGCTTTGTATCTAGCTGGATTTTCACAATATTCAGCTGGATCAATAAAATATTCAATTGGATCAGTGAATTGTGTAACTCAATCAGTAAAATATCTAAGTCCTCAAGTATTAAATAAGAAGCTCATGAAAATGTACTGGTTGATTAGTAAAATATGCAGCTTGATCAGTAAATTGTATAATACAATTAAATTACTAAATGTATAATAAACTCAAGAAGAAAACCTGTGTCGCGGTCGGGCGTGCAGAGGTCCGACCACCTCCCAAAGGGAAAAGGGTTGAGGGTAAATTGGGACATCTCCCCACCAGGCTCGCAAGCAGACACGGAGACTGAAAGAGTATCTAACAAGTTTATTACTAAATATATTCAAATAAAACCTTATTTACTCTACGGAAATATTACAGTATTAAAGAAGACCACGCCCACCCATTCACTCCCCCTCTCACCCACCGAGAGATAAGGGCAAATAAGGACTTAATTATGTCAAAATACGACCTGTATGTGTGGATGGTGTGTGTGTGTGCGTGCATGTGTCCTTTCGGCGTTTGGCGATGGTCTCCGTGGAATGGTGACGATGTCCGACCGGCAGACCTGGACTGTTTCCAGTGACGTCAGCAGCTTGTA
>VZZY01002003.1:51912-88449 GCA_013400335.1 Eurystomus gularis | reverse complement strand
CTCCTCTCCGGCAGTGGCGGAGGGAGGGGGGGGGGGGGCACTCAGCAGGAGCGATGTGCTCCCTCTGTGCAGTGAGGCGGAAAAGAAAAAGTTTGTTTTCTTTTTTGATATTTATAGCTGGCGTTATCACGGTTCCGTCTTCCTGGAGGATTTATGGGAATTGCAGAATAGATTTATGGGAAATCGAGTTCTTCGCTCACTGTTTTAATAAGGCAGAAAAAATCATGTGGTCGGTTCACCACAACCTGATTCATTTGTAAAGTAAAACAATGATATTTAAGGAAGTATAATAATGCTATTGTTACTTCAAAAGCTTGGATGCATTGTTTTTTAATAGTTTCAAAGACTGCAATGAAATAGTAGTAAAAAAAAGAATTTTTAATGTTAATAATAGTAAATCATCTTTTTTTGTCCTATTCCTGTATACACAATTTTCAAAGTCCAATGAAATCAAAAGTGCAGCGGACGAAGGAAATAGTTTGATAGAACTGGTAGGAATTGTCCTGTTTTCCAGGTAAGTCTTCTAAAGCCAAACTATGTTTAATTTTTCTCTGCTTCTTTTTTTTTCCCCCATCTTTCTTTAGACATGGTTTATTTTTGAGAAACGTGGTTTTAGGCAAAAGGGTTTTGGCTTTGTACCTTCTATTCCCTTGAGTTAGTCAAACTTACTGTCACAAAGTCAATATTTCTTTACTTTTTTTGCAATTCCTTTGAATGTCATGAAATGGAATTTGATAGTGTAGAGATACACGAACAAAAGCTACAGGTCACGAGCACCGCTGGGAATGTGCACTGCTCCTCTGCACTTAGTTCTGAGGAGCATCATATCACCTATTGTGGTATACAATAGTAGAAATAAAGTATGTTTTCATGGGGAATTTCAATTTGGTTGGATAAGAATTCATTTTTTTGTTAAAAGCATGGAAAGCTTGTCTGAAACAGATTTAGTGGAGGAGGAAGAAGGCTCAAAGAGATTTTCAGGGGCATTAGAGCGAGAAGTTCAGCTTAGGAGAGATCAATGGGGTTTTGATGGGGAAGATAAGCAAGGACTTGTGAGGCTTCCTGGACCTGTAGGTTCTCTCATGTTAGTCTCCATTCTCTCCTTTTTACTTGGACATCCTACCCCACTGTTGCTGACCTATGCAATTCCATGTTAATCTTTATTCCAAAATGCTCAGTCTCTTTTGACAGTGCTTCCTATCTACTTCAAACCGCTTTTAAAGCAAGTAAACTTTCTGTGCATGTTGACCCTGTTCAGCTCCTTACATTGCATGGCCCACTGCAAAGGTAAAGGGATAAAACTCTGGATTGTGACTTCTTCTGCTTCTGAAAGTGTTGTAGATGGTAGCAACTGTCAGCTTTACCTGGGATGGAAAGGGGAGGAACAATGGTCACTGGTTTTCAGAGTGATTAGTAAAAGCTGTGAGGGAGATGGTATTAAATTTCATAGTCTTGGCCTTTTTTCCTTTTCTGACACTAGTGTTAATTACAGATTTACTGTCTTATCTCTGTAATCTCACTAATGTAGGATTCTCCTCCAATACATTTTCTAGATGTAAGAGACTGTTCATAAGTTTAACAGCTTAAACTTCAGTACTAGAAAAAAATTTTTTAAAAAAAGAACGTGAAGCACAATATTTCACTTTCAAAATACTTTCAAAAGAAACACAGTTCAAGGTGCTTTTCAAAATACATAAATATTTTATAGCAGTCTTTGAACTTATGAGCCAGGAAAACATCTTTAATAATGTGAGAGTGGCATGGCCCTGTAATGACACATGCATCTCTTACTGTGGGGTAGCTCTGTAGCCTGATTTGCCCACTGTCAAATTTGCTTAAATAACAGAACCATTTTTCTAGACTGTAATACTGACGGCCATCCAACAGAAACTTGCCTTGGCGGTCTGCCATCTCCTTTCTCTCCCCTTACTATACTGACACACAATTTCTTTGAAGTGAACAGGCCTCATGCAGTTAGGTTTCAATGCCATTAGCTCTAATTATTGGTCTTTTTACATCCATCCCTATGCAACAATAAATTGCTGTCCTCCTTGCAAGCAGGAATTTGTTAGATATAACCTCTACATCTTTTTCAATAAACAAGAAGAATGATCTAAAAATAATTCACAGCTATATTGTTAATGAGCTGGAAATATCTTGCTTAAGAAATAAAAATAATAAAAAAATAATGCCCTTTGATTTTAAACTTATTTGCATGATATATAGCTTCAAAGACCCTTTGCAGGTGTAAAAAAAAATGCTACTCTTCAGAATGAAGCTGAAAAATTGCCATTCTTCTCTTTATTCCATGCAAATTGGTATTATGTCTAACTATTGTGTACAAATACGTGTCACCCATGTATTAGTATTATTAGTATTTATTTTTTAGGCACTTTGAATTTGTAAGGAAGAACTTTTTCAAAACAGTCAACCAGTGTAAAAGAGCTTTCGTTTATCTTCTAAACAATCCCACTGCTTTCATTAAATGAGTTACACTTACTATTTTCTTTTCTCCTCCCCTAAAAAAGTGGCAAATAAATCTGTAACATATGATAGATGCAACATGTGATATCTAACTGATATCTAAACAGATACAAAATGCTCTGAACTAAACCATTAATTAGCATGTACATGTCAACTTACAGCAGGTTTTCCCTATCTGTATATGTTTATAAATTTAACAATATACTTCCTTCTTCTAGTCAGCCCAAATGATTCCCAACATCTGTGCTGTTTCTCTTTTGCCAATGTTTCCGCTCCTATCCATGGACAATGCAAAGAAGTCAAATAAGATTTGACTTACTTGGTTTGAAATACACAAAGATTTGGAGAAATTAATGTTCCTAAGATAGTGCTTTTCAATCTGCCTAGCACCTGCTTTTTAATTCCACAAAAGAGCAACTGGCTCCTGCCACAGGCAATGATTTTTGCTGCATTCATGGTTCCTAGTACCATGCACCAGAAGTGCTTCTCCAAGGTCGAGGAGATCAGTTCAGAAGGTGAATTTCACTTCTCAGCTTATCATTGTTCTCAGTAAGGCTAGTCCCTGTGCCGTCTGCTTTCATAGAAGACTTGAGTTCTGCAGTTCTAATATGGCCTAAACAGTTTGTTCTTAATTATTCATGTTTATTCTTCATAACATAATTATTCTTTTTCTGGAGGTGTTAGCTAGAAAGCTTTTGATCACTGAAGCTTCTTTTAATCTCTGCAAGAAAACCTCAGAACTCTTTACTTACCCTTCCACAAGAATAAAATGTTGACTTTCTTTGTCCAGCTACTTTGACCAGCTGCTACATGCTGGTCTAAGCTACCAAGCTGGTCTCACTGGTAATCACTTCTCCAAAACCCAGTCAGGATGACCATGCCAGTCTTTGCTGCATTTTATAATTTGCAATTTCTCTGATAAATTATAGGTATGTAGGATGGACAGACACGCCAGTTTAGCACTTGATACCTTGCACATCAATGTGAGGCACTAAAACCAGTAGGAGGTGCGCCAGCTTCAAGATTCCTGTTCCATAATGGATCATAGAAGAATTAATTCACTAAAGTGAGTTATGAAAAGAAAGTTTGACACAATCTGGTCTTGCCTATATATATTTTTTAAGAATTCCATTATAATAAAAACCTTTCTTAAGGTTGCAATCTTTGGTCCATTTACTTGTATTTTTGGTTTAAAAGCATCTGTTCTAAGTACCACAGAATCACACAGAATCACAGAATCGCTGTGGTTGGAAAGGACCTTCGACATCATCAAGTCCAACCATTATCTGTGTCTACCAGACCACTTCTACTCCATATCCCTGATCACATAATCTAGACGGCTTTTGAACACATCCAGGGTTGGTGACTCAGCCACCTCCCTGGGCAGCCTGTTCCAGTCCTTGACAACCCTTTCACTGTAGAAGTTCTTCCTAATGTTTGACCTAAACCTGCCCTGAAGCAACTTAAAACCATTCCCTCTTATCCTGTCAGTTGTGGTGTGTAGGAAGAGGTCAGCACGCGCCTCCCTACAACCTCCTTTCAGGTAGTTGTAAAGAGCGACTCAGCCTCCTCTTCCTCAGACTAAACAACCCCAACTCCCTCAGCTGTTCCTCATAAGGCCTGTCCTCAAGACTCTTTACCAGCTTGGTTGCCCTTCTCTGCATCCTCTCCAGAACCTCAATGTCCGTCTTGTATTCTGGTGCCCAAAACTGAACACAGTACTCAAGATGAGGCCTCACCAGTGCCGAGTATAGTGGGATGATCATTTCTCTGGTCCTGCTGGCCACACTATTCCTAATACAAGCCAGGATGCCAGTGGCCTTTCTGGCCACCTGAGCACACTGCTGGCTCATGTTCAGTTGGCTGTCAGTCAACACCTCCAGGTCCCTTTCTGCTGAGTAGCTTTCCAGCCACTGCTCTCCAAGTCTATATCATTGCATGGGGTTGTTGCACCCAAGTGCAGGACTTGTCACTTAGCCTTGTTAAAGGTCACACAGTTAACCATAGCCCATTGGTCCAGCCTGCCCAGGTCCCTCTGAAGGGCCTCCCTACCCTACCTACCAACTTACCTACCTACCTATCAGCTGCAAACATTAAAATACTTGCCTTAGCATGAACACAATATAGGTTTAGACTTTTTTTTTTGAGATGAGGGGGGAAAAAAAGAGTTTTAATTTCATAATTTCTGATTTCTTTGTGACAGAGTATAAACCCTCAAGAGTTCAACTGACCTTGAAGAAAAGTGCTAACAAATTAGGCATTTATTTTTGCCTTGCGGGTATCACCCATTGTGCTTTTTAAATGCTACTAAGTACTTCGTTATCAACCTTTTACTTAACTGGGATATCTTTGCATATTCAATTGATACATTTTCAAAAATATGATGTGATATCTACCATTTTTTGCTCCTATTAGCTAGTTCGAAGTGTTGCTTTTTCCTTACAGAGAGATAGAGCAATGATGCGAAATGCAATGAAATATGGTTGCTAGACTCTGCTCTTGTTCATCCGTGTATTGAAGTGCACTATGGTAGAAAATCAATCTGAACAGTTTGATATATGTTCAGTACTTTACTTCAGTACCTTTCCTTTTTTTTTTCCCCCCCCATAATTCTGTCATATCTCTCATGCTGGCAAGGTATTGTTAGTACCTCAAATAAATTTAGACAATAATATGATACTGAGAAGAATTTGTCTTTATATCAGTTCTACAAAATCTCGTATTTCAGGTACTATCAATAATCCACAAAGATATAGACTTTTTCTAATATCTCAATATAGTTTATGGATAATAATTTCCCTTTTAATAAATTTGCAAGATGCTGTACATCAATGTTTGAATGACTTATTAAGAAAATATAAGAAACAAATTGAAACAGCTTCTTTCTTACTTAAGTTCCTGCTGCATGTGTTTTGCTTTACCAATTAGTTTATTGTCCAGTTTAACCAGGGTTACTTAGGAAATTATTGGTAGAATTACACCTGGATAATTGGGCTGTTTAAAAAATATTACCTGAAATATAAATTTAAATTGAATTTTAACAATGAGTTCATACTTTCTCTTGGAATCAACATTTTGTTTTTTAAGGGAATCAATGTTGTTGTCTGTTTGTTTGGTTTTTTAATAGAATTAATGTTGATTTAGTAGCAAAATTAATTCTAGATACATAACTTGGCAAGTTCCTTCAGTTGAACGGAGACAAAATATTGAAACAACCTCTGTCTGACTTTGGAAAGTTTATTTTCCATCTTGATTAAAGCAAATGTGGTAACTTTAGAGTATAATGAAAGAAATGATCGAGAATACAGAGTTTTCACATACTACTACTGAAGTGACATTTTACAGAGGTTGTTAAGGACTGAATCATAGAATCATTACGGTTGGAAAGGACCTCCAGGGTCATCAAGTCCATCATTCATCCTAACATCTCCCTAACCACTAGACCACAGCCTACTGCTTGTTTTTTAAACACCTCCAGGTATGGTGACCTCCCTGGGTAGTCTGTTCCAACGCCTAACCACTCTCTCAGTAAAGAATTTCTTGCTAATATCTAATCTAAACCTCCCCTGATGCAACTTGAGGCCATTTCCTCTCATCTTCTCACTAGTCATTTGGGAGAAGAGACCAACATCAGCCTCTTTACAACCTCAAATCACTTCTTTTTCTTGAGCAATGGAAATGTATGCAAAATAAATACTACAGACACAGGGTAGATTCTACTGCTGTACTGCAGTTTAAGTAAGCATTCTTATACAGAGGTCTTCTGTGAAACATACCAAGTTTTCTTTTTTTTAATTCAAAATAAATTAACAGCCATTCTTTTGTGTATTTCTCAAAAGGCTGCAGTTATGAAAGGAAGAGCCTATTTGGACTTTCTCAGGAGTAGGGCGTATCAAAGAACTTAATAATATTCCAGAAATGTACAACTGATTCCTATAAACTTCCATAATTATGGAATCAGAAAGATATATTGCATTAAAGGTTGCTCTGAAGTACCACTATGAGTACTCAAATATAATAGACTTCATTTTCTTCTTTGTGATACGTGCATATCTATATGAAATGCTGAGAACTCTACAAAGACACTTGTCCAAAATAGTCTCATATAATTTTCAGTGCTTTCATAACTGATACCAGTAATTGCTGATAGTCAGTTTTATCAAGTGTTTCATAAAACAGAAATTGAAATTTCTAAATGTTACAGTTCAGTATCTCCATTTTCTTTAGCCAGAAAACAGTGTAGGTACAGGTGACATATAAGTTATTTAATTAATGTGATAAAATAGTTAATTGGGAAGAAACAAACTGAATTTCAAGTATTCCTCGGCAGAAAGTCATCTTTTCCTGTGGACAGTTTCAATAAGATGAAACACTTGTTTTAACACTTGACCAACTTTTATGCAACAAAAATGCATTTGTCTCAGTCAAAGACTTCTGGAGCAAGTGGAATTCAGTGTTGTGGAGTTGCTGTGGGTCAAAGAGCAGCAGGTGTTGATGGCTACCATGATGGCACATCAGCAACAATGATGCACAAATTGAGACTTCCTTATTCCCCTCTATGAACTGGTTCATCAATTGAAGAGCCAAGGCGTGAGCCAAGAGATTAGCAAGATTCTCTCATCCTATAACCTATAACCCTATAATGCCAGCACGAAAGTCTGATGGAGAGTAGAGGTTAACAGCGGAGCTTTGTAGTCTGAACAATGTCATAACAGCACTGTGAGCTGCTGTACTGAACATATTAGAACTCCAATATGAACTGAATTCCAAGGCATCCAAGTAGTTTGCCACTAATTATATTGCTAATGAATTTTTCTCAATTCTTTTGGTAAGAAAATGCAGGCTATAGTTTTCTTCCTCTTGGAGGGATATCCAATACCCTTGGAATGTGTACCTCAGAGGTGGAAACACAGTCCTATCATTTGCCATGGGTTAATCCACACTGCACAGTAACAGGGTGATAACCCTGAACACCTGCAATACATCAATGACATAATTGTATAGGACAACAAGGCAGAATAACTGTTTGAGGAAGGAAAAAGAATAATTCTGATTGTAATAAAAGTAAGGTCAAAGAAACTACCTAAGAGCAGCTTATGAGCCTTCTCTATTGACAGACTGGAGAGAAGAACTACTTTGAGTATGGCCTTGAACAAAAACAAGGCTTCAAGCAAATCAAACAGAAGATAGCTTGAGTGATAGCCCTTGGACCCATCCATACAGGACCATACCTGCAAAATATGCACCAAACCGCTGGTGGGGAGCATGGCCTCACCTGACACAGCAGGAGAAACCTGAGGTCAGCCTCTAGAGTTTTGGAGCCAGGGTATTGAAGCCCACTACATCCCAACTGAAAAAGTCATACTAGCAGAATATGAGGGAGTTCAAAGCACTTCAGAAGTTGTTGGAACAGAAGCACACCTCTTCTTGGCACCATAATTGCCTGTGCTGGACTGGATGTTCAAAGGAAATGTCCCCTCTAAAGATCATGTAACTGATGTTATGTGAAGTAAGTAGGTAGCACTGATTATGCTATGAGCTTGAATGGGAACCCCAACCACACAGTAATCCTAAAAGAGGTCATAGACTTGCTAGAAGGCAAGGATTTCAGAGCATCACATGAGGTAATGACTTGTACCCAAAAAGCACCACAATATAATGAGTTATAGTAAAATGAAAGGCATTATGCTCTGTTTACTGACATTATGATCCCGTCATGTCGTAGAAAAGCATTAGAAGTGGCATGCTGCTGTGTGGAGTCTCACACAAGTCACTGAAGCCATTGAAGGAGAAGGAGAGTCAAGTCAGTTTGCAGAAATGAAAGTCATCTAGCTGGCTCTGGAGATTGCTGAGTGGGCAATACTCTTGTCTTTATACTGACTCACGGGTAGCGGCAAACACCCTGTGGGGGTAGCTACAGCAGTGGAAGCAGGTTATCCAGAGGTAAACCTGTGTGAGTTTTCATTGTGCAAAGGGATTGCTGCCAGGGTAGAAAACATTGCTGTGAAGTGTCAGGTAGACACGCACCCTGCTCAAAAATGCACCACTGTAGAAGACTGAAACAATGAATAGGTAGATCAGGCTGTCAAAATCAAAGTGACTCAGCTGGACCTGGACTGGGAACATGTCCTGGGTTTGGCTAGGATAGGGTTAATGTTCACAGTCAGCTGTGAGATGCTGCAGCTGGGAGAGGCCATAGCAGGGATAAACGACTGAACCAGCCAATGGGATATTTGATACCATACTGTTGTTTCTTCTCTTTGAGTTGTTCTATTAAACTGTCCTTATCTCAACCCACTGAGTTTTCACCTTTTTCTTCCTCCCAGTTTTCTTTCCGCAACACAGGGGAGGCAGGGGAGAACAGTGGATGACTGGTTGTGTGATGTTTAGTTCCAAGCTGAGGTTAATCCATGACAGAGTGTATTTGTAGCTTCAGGGACCCATGAAACATCAGGACATCTAGGGATACATGCAACATTCTTTGAGAGACTGGAAAAGTTAATTTATGTCTCAAACATTGTGGTGGGGCAAGTCCTGTATAGCAACAGGAAACAATAGCAAGGAGAGAAGCTGGTGAACACAGGGCAAAGGGAGGCGTGCCAGTCATTGTGTGCTCTGATGTGACCGACAGCTCTCCATATATGGCCAAAGCCACACAGTTTATTTGAGGAAGGGGCTTCTCACTGCCTGGTGGATCCCTTGTGACCACCCTCCACAATGGCCTCTGCAGATCAAGTGTTACATAAGACCCCGAGGGACATGACTAGACTCCTTGAGGGGCATGAATGACACTTGAGGGGTGTAACCAGGCAGAGACTAGACTATAAAAGACATCACTTCAAGGCACCAGACATGCACCCACCACCTGAGGGCTGTCCCAACAGTTGTCTGTCATCGTGGGATCCCAGGGTGGTGATATTTCTCTTTTCCTTTCTTTTCCCTTTTCTATTCTTCCTTTACTTCTTATAAGCATTTAATAGAACCCACACTGCTTTCCAGGAACCCCTTATGCCTTCCAGGTTCAAGTTGCTTTTCCTTCCAAGTTCAAGTTTCTTCTACCCTAAATAGAATGTTTAACTGACTGTTTGGTGTCATTCCACCTAAACTTAGCCCAAACGGATCACAGAACCACCATGACCCCTGGTTTGCCCAGTCGAGTTGGTAGCACATACAGATAGATACATGCTTGAGGGCTGGACCTGACCATTAAGGCCATCACACAGGTCATCCATGAATGTGAAACATGGGCCTCAATGAAGCAAGTTACTCAAGTAGAATTTCCTTAGAATATAGAGCAGTAGCTGGTATTTCAATATGGTGAGGCTTGGCATGTTGACTATTGATTATATTGCACAATTGCCATGAATCTGCCCCGGCAAGAGATCACCATGCTGGAAGTGGCTCCCAGGTGGCTAGAAACATACCCTGCAGATTATGCCACTGCCTGAAACACCATCCTGGGGCTTGAAAGGTAAGTTTTACAGCAACATGATACCTCAGAAAGAACTGAGTCAGACAATGGGACACATTTCCAAAATAACCCCATAAACTCCTGGGCCCCTATCACACCCCCTATCACCCACAAGTCTTTCAAAATATTGAGTGATATAATGGACTGTGAAAGACTATACTGAGAGTGTGGCGCACTGGGGCATGGAAGCACTGGGATATAAATTTAGCAGCACTCAGTTGATTAACACCATAGGATTTGCCAGCTCAAACAAAGCACCTACATACTGTGGAAGGAAAGATCCCCATAGTGCACACAGGTAAGGGGCTAGTGAAGGCAGTGCTGTTTGGTCCTTCCTTAAGAAAAGAAAACACGTTGGTGGGATTATCTTCTCTCAAGAATCCAAGTGCACTTGGTGGATAATGTAGAAGGGTGGGGAGATCTGGTGTGTATCTCAATGAGATTTAACCTTTGGGGGGAAATTATATGTTGTATGAAGTAATGTAGAAGGAACTACCTGAACAGAAAAAGAGTGAGCTTTGCAAGGAACCGGGTGAATGCAGCAATGAACAGATTTGATATTGCTGCCCAAACAACCAAAATACTGCTTATCCTGTCCTGAGTGACCACCTTGACAGATGGGGTTCAAGTCATTGCCTGTTTTTATGGACATTTGGGGGAGTGGCAGAGGCCTATAGAATGGGGAAATATATCTATCTTTAATAGTACCATGTACTCATAAAGGACAGGGAATAAAGGTTAATGGGAATGTATAAATCTGTATGTTGGGTGTAAAGATGGTTTTAATATATACTGTAAGTTGTTAAGTGTTAGTAAGAGAGGATTTCAGGAATGAGGCGTGGATACAATGGGATGTCAGAAGATACATAGACATATCAAATTATATGAGACCTCAGAGTGATGCGAAAGTTATGAAATAGGGGGGTGGAGATTGTACTAGGTATGGCTGGAATGGAGTTAATTTTCTTCATAGCAGTCTATATAGTTCTGTACTTGGCACTTGTGGCTGTAATTATGTTGATAATGCAACTATGTTTTGCCTGTAACTGAGCAGTGCTTGCACAGCATCAAGGCTCTCTCTCAAGCCCCCTCCTCCCCTTGCAAAGCCTGGTGGGCTGAGGTGGGCAAGAGGTTGAGAGTGGACATACCTGGGATAGCTGATCCAGAGGAATATTCCATGCCATATGGTGTCATGCTCAGCAATAAAAGCTAAAAGAAAGGAGGAGGAGGGGGAACATTCATTGTTAACATGTTTGTCTTCCAAAGTAAACACTACACATACTGAGGTCCTGCTTCCCAGGAACTGGCTGGACATTGCCTTTTGATGGGATGTATAGAATATCTGCTTTGTTTTAACTTTCCTTCAGCCTTTCAGCCTTTGCCTACATTTTTTTTTCCCTGATTAAACTGCCTTTATTTCCCTCCTGTCCTGCTGAGGAGGCATGTGAGAGAGGATTGATGGGCACCTGGCAGCTAGCTAAGTTTAATCCTCCACAGTAACTTTCGAATAAAATGAAGGACAGATAGCAGCCCTTGTCTAGGGACTTGTAGCCTCTGGTAGACTGCTCAGACAAATCTTGGAGTGGTCCCAGTCCTTCATAGCTCTATGGTAAAATTAATCTTTTCAAAAAAAAAGAAAGCAGCCTTGAAAACACCATGTTAGTTTGCTGCAAATCATTTTAATATTTACCACACAGAAAATATTTACCAAAACCCAATTCTTTCAATTTTCTTTTTTCTTCACAGTGTACTCATAAAATGCTATGAAACTTCTTATCAAATCTCATATCCTATATGTCAGGGCTTATAAAATATAATCGTGACAGTGCTGAAATTCAAACCATTTCAGCATGGTACCACCTTCTCTTTGTATGTATTCAGGCCATAATCTGAGTGAAAAGTTAGCTGTTTTCGTGTGATCAGTTGCCTTTAATGTGTGAATAATAATACTGTATTCACATACCTAAATTTGTCAGCTTAATACAACCAGTTACTAATTAAGTGTTTGGTAGTTACTAACCACTGTACAGAAAAGTAACTTCAGATTAATTGACTTGTGAACATGGCTGGGGAACCTCAGCTAACATTGAGACACGCTGTTCCTGTCCCATAGACATGATCTAGGCCAAGACATATACTGTGATTTATCAAGATGGCTGGGGTGTGAGGTTGGGTTCTGATTTGTGACAGTGAGGAAAACAGGTTGGACAGTGGCAGGAGAGCAAGATGGACTGAAAATGCACCTGTAAGGGGTGGGAGGCTGAGGCAAGAACGAGCGGAAGGGAGGAACAAGCACCACTTCCATCATGTATGTGGCTAAATGGGTGCAAAGCAGGGAACTGCCCAACTGTTTTTGCCTTTCTTGATGACACATTTGTAAACCAATACTTACAGCTCCTGTTGGCACACCTGGAACTTCAAGCACTACAAAAGCCAACAAACTCAGAAATCTTCTTCTACCTTTCTGCTTTTCTTTGAAAAATATGTTCTTTGTCCTCAATTTATTTTTGCATGTAAGGTGGTGATGATTTAATCTGGCTAGTAACTCCAAATGAGGGGATAGAAAGAAACTTCATAACTTTTCTTACTGTTCATCTGGAATATCTGCTTGGAAACTCCTCAACCATTGTAAATTCTTTGGTTGACAGTATGTTTTTTAGTCTCAAAGAGGCAAAATAAATTCAACTATTAATTTGGAGTAACCAGCAATTTTCTTTGTTGACTGTATTGCAATGTTACATAGACAATGCTTCTGTTATAACAGCAATATGCTTATATGCTGACAGTTTTACCTTCAACAGTAACTTTTAAATATATACTGCATAGTACCTTTTAAACAATTAATGTAAATAAACGGATATATATTCATTTTTTTCATTTCTAACAATATCTTTACCTAATTTAAAGAAAAAATAAGGAAAGAAATAAAGCATGGGTGATAATGTTCTACTGAGCTTTCAAAACTTTGGTTGGTTTAAAAGATCATTTGTAATAAAGTATGATATAAGCTTGAGTTAAGGATAAGACATTGTATTAAGTGTAGGAAGCTTTCTGTTAAAACTCGTTACATTCAAACACTGATTGTTGTGAATACTCATGTTTTGAAATCAAATGCTTTCACTTCTTCATTTTTCATCTCTTTGGCCATATGTGGGGAAAAGATGTTGAGTAATTCATCCTTCACTTGGCAAGTTTAACCGACTTGTGTTTGCAATATGTAGATTGCAAGGCAAAGATCAGCTGGGAGAAAAACATGCTTTCTAACTAAACAGTGTATCTTAATTATGCATTTGGTCATAGCTGTTTTTCTTTTTTGGTTTGCTTTTAATTTTAATTGTGCTAAAGATTTCCACAGGGAAAAATTGAGTGTGGCATGATGATTTGATAAATGTTCTGCATTGAAGCTTAAAACATGGGCTTAGCAATACCTTAAAAACCTGAATCTGTTTTTGACAACAAACTCTCCATGTCTTGGAGTCTATGTTGCCAGTCTTTTGGAATAACTGAAAAAGCAAGATCACAACTCTCCTCTTTTTGACACATTAAATAATCAAAAGTACTTAGAAGCTATGTATTAAGAGAAGAAGATATAATATGAGGATAGTGGCTATCATGTGCAATCAAGAGAAAAAAATATTTAAAGAGTATGTTGCTTTTATTCACATCACTTTATTCAAATTAAAAGTAATTAAAGAATAAGTTACCAAAAGCTCTCTGATTTTGATGATGGTATCCACCCAGAGTTACCCAAGGTCTATAAAAATAAAGAAATGGCCATGATATTAAACTATTTTAGTCATCTTACCAAAAAATCCCTGACAATTTTTTGCCAAGATCTTTGCATTAGACTGGAGGAGAAGCAAAAACCATGGTCCTCTGACTTACCAAAATTGGGTGTGGATATTTGCAAAAAATTAAAAAAATAATAATGATATGCTAAGTGTGCACTGTGTTTGACAAACTTAGCTAGAGACAGGAATGGTTCTGCCTTAGACTTACTTCTCTAGTGGAGTAGCTGTTTATGCTATTTCATGTTCAACATCTTTTTACAGTGATTATGAGTTCTCTGTTCATTAATATGGAGAAAACCATACCGGTTTGATTTAGCAGTGCGCTCTAGGAGGAAGTAAAAATTATCTTAAATTGTTATTTAATTATCACCTTCTGCTAAGGCCAAAACAGTTATTCCTTTCTTGTTCTTGAGAGAAGTGGCTGCACATTGTTGTTAAGCTTAGCAGGAAGTTTTTGTGATCTTCTTTGTGGCTCTTTAAAATAAAAAATTTGTTCCACAAATATTTCATATGCTTACTAATTATAACAATGTACCAGTATCTCCCTCATGGTTTGTAAGCTATAGATTAATAAGTCTAGTTCAGACCTCAGTTTTTTTGACAAAGTGGAAATACATATTTCATATTAACTGTTTTATCATGAATTAAACAATCTACTTATTTGTGGCAGGATCTGCCTCACCTTCTGTAGAGGAAAAACCTGCTTTTTAATTTGACATTCACTACATTGTATTACTGCAGACTTATTAGTAAAATGAAAAGTGTTATCTTTTACTATTAAGTAAATTAAGGTTAAATTATTTATGAATTAATTAAATTAAAATTTAAGAGTCTTTTGTGTTTTTGTCTGTGTGTGTACATTGCTCCATCATCAGCAGGATGATTATTATCAAAGCACAAGTAAAGAGTAAGCCAGAAAGCACCAGAGATGCACTTTTTCTACTCGGGTGACAGCTAACTAATCCTAAAGTATATCTTGCACAAATCTGAAGCCACATTTCCAACTAGATCCTTTAGAACTAAACGGATACTTCAAATCTCACCTCTACTACTCCATTATTCTTCAGTACAACAAATAAATTGTGTGGATACTTGATTAAAGTTCTGGAAATATAATCCATGTTATTTCTCTAACCTGGAGGTAGAATATAGTTTGATTTGTGTTTGACCTTTTTGAAGTGTCTAGTAGTGATGAAAAGAAAAATATATTACAGATGATTTGTAGTACTCTGTCACTTACACGTAAATATCTTCAGAAGGACTCAGTCTGAAGTAAGGGCTCTCTCTGCATGTTAACATATTTAGTTTGTGAACTTTTATTTGGGTTTGACAGTAGATTACTCTTGGGACTATTATGCTGTTTACTCTCCCTGAGACCAGTCAAATAAGAAAAAAATCATCAAAACAAGGCTGTGCAACTAATTGATTTTTTGGTTCATTGGCAGTACAAAACAATTGTGGAAACAATCAGGTTAACCTGAAGTTAAATGTTTTTGGTTTTCATGCTGAAACAAAAAATAAAAGCTTTAATTGTGTTAAATATTTTTATTTTCTTGAAATAACTACTGTATGTTTCTGTTAGATCCTAAAATTTGGTATTTTGGTTAACAAGTAGTCCTTCTATGATCCTAATGTAGATATTTGTTCCTCCCTCTTTTCATTGCAGTGACAATATTAAGAAGGTCATCACTACTATAACTACGACTTTTCAAAAATATGTTATTCAGGTCTATTTCCATAAAATGTATTTTCTATATTTTTCTATTATTACAAAACATTTGATGATGCAGTACTCTTATCTTATCACTGTCATAGTAATGATGAATAAAATTCTCTTTCCTTATAGAGCTTTTTTTCCTTTAATAAAGTGCAACTCTATTAATCATAACTTTGACAGTTTAATGCCTGGATTGCAGCATTAAGATGTAATTCATTAAAATTTGTTCTAGGCAGAGTGAGTCATGCAGTAAAATATTTATTACTGCTTCCAGCACTTCTGGCAGAAAACTGAATCTGAAAAAAGTAAAGAATTATCATATATACCTTATATATTGATGATATCAGCCTCTAAGAAAAGTTACAGGAATGTATGATGCACTCTGTAATATAGCAGTCTTACTCCACCCTTCTTCCATGTCTTCAACATCAAGGCGACACCAAATTGAGTGGAAGTATTGATCTGCTCAAAGGTAGGAAGGCCCTGCAGAGGGATCTTGGACAGGCTGGATCAATGAATTGAGGATGTCCGTTATCGGGGATAATTCTGGGGTTTAACAAGGCCAAGTGCCGCGTCCTAACCTTTGGTCACAACAACCCCATGCAATGCTACAAGCCTGGGGAGGAGTGGTTGGAAAATTTCCTGGCAGAAAGGGACCTGGTGGTGCAGGTGGACAGACGGCTGAACATGAGCCAGCAGTGTGCCCAGGTGGCCAAGAAGGCCAACGGCATCCTGGTCTGTATCAGGAATAGTGTGTTCAGCAGAAGTAGGGAACTGATTGTGCCCCTGTACTCGGTGCTGATGAAGCCACAGCCTTCATTATTGTGTTCAGTTTTGGGTGCCACAGTATAACAGAGACATTGAGGTGCTGGAGTGGATCCAGGGAAGGGCAACCAAACTGGTGAGCGGTCTGGACAACAGGTCTTTTTAGTCTGGAGAAGGCTGAGGGGAGACCTTACTGCTCTCTATAACTACCTGAAAGGAGGTTGTAGAGAGGTCGGTGTTGGTCTTTTCTCCCAAGTAACTAGCAATTGGCTTTGTGTATAGTATATAGTTGTACATATTTAATTTTATTGTTATTATTTTCATTAAAGCTTTTTTAGTTTTCTTTTCCAGTGCATTAGTCTCTCCCCCTTATTGCTTTTCTTTTCCCTTTTGGAAAGGGAGAGGGGTTAATAGAGAGCATCTGTTATTCACCTAGTGACTGGCCCAGCCCTAAGCCTTGAGTTTTTAACTGGATGTTGATCCAATGCTCAATGCTTTTCCCTTAAAGTCATTAATATAAAATGTGAAATTAATTCCAATACATTTCACTAACACTGAAAGCCACAACTAGTTCTTAGATTTGTCAGCATTTTAACTAGCCCAGCTAGAATCTCTTCCAGCACAGGTTGAGCTTCTTCCTGGGAGAGATCCCCAGTGCAATTCCAGCTCCAGGTGCCATTTTTGTGCTAGTACTGGTGGTTTTTTATTTTTTAGCAAGCTGATTCAAGATTCCAAAGTGGAGGAAACTTAATCCAGCAAAAAAAGAAAAATATTGGTTTATGTCAAGAAACAGAAATGTATGACTTCTGCATGCAGGACAAGGCTTTATGTTATAATTTTTTATTCATAAGGCACTGATTTACAAGTCCAGAGCTGATGTGTTCTACGAATACAGACTATTCAGTCCCAAGGAGCCTGATGTTTTAAGTTCTCTCCAGGATTAGTAGCAATGTAGGAAACAACATTCTTTCCTCTCCATCCCCACCTACAAAACAACTTGATTCCATTAGCTTTGCAGAAGTGTACACACCCCCTAATCCTGTAAGTCTGCCAGCCTGATGTCTGATATCACTGACTTCTGGTCAAACCTTAGTCTCAAAAATTGTCCATGTTCCTTGCCTAGTAAGGCTTGCCACTTCATCTACTCAATTTTCTAAACTGAATAAATAAAAGAAAGTAAAAGTGTTTTCAAGACTGTGCACTGTTGTCTTAGTGGAAATCCAAGGCTTTTTCTCTAGATGAAATATTTTACTAATCTATCTTCACAGAAGATAGATTATCTAGATAAAGAGAATACCACTCTTATTGTCTCTTAAAATATTTATCTTGAGAGAGGTTAATTTTAAAGGACAGTAAAGCATCAGCTTTATGGCATTGCGGAGAATTATTTGTCAGAAGGAAAGGGAAGAATGCTGTTATTGCTTTTTGCATGGAGTAACTCTTGCTCTGTGAAACACCATTTACAGTTCAAAAAATCAATCAGCTGGCTTATGCTATTGCAGACAAGCTTCTGTTTCAAACTATTTACTGCTGGGTTATTTTAGTAGTGAGATATCCCTTCTGATGTGTTGTACGTTTTCACATAATTCATGCTGGTTAGATATTAGAACAAAGTATCTAATAATTATGAAAGAATGAATACAGTATGTTTATAATTTTTTTGGCTACCTTAAAAGGGGTTACATACAAAACGATTATATACATATAATTAACTTTCATATTTTCAGTCAAGAATGTTTCAATAAAAATGTATTTATTTTTCTACTTTATTTTGTGAGACTGAAACAAGATATAGAAAGGCAGTTAATTAAAATTGGAAATATTTCATTTGGCAATGAAAATAAACCTAGTATTGAAGGCCAGTCCCTTTCCTTGGTGTATACAATGGATAGATTTTGAAATCTGTGACATCCATATTAAGTAATTATTATCCTATTAGTGCTTTGTTGCTGTATGATTGCACATTTGTATTTGTGCCAAGGTCTTTTTTATTTAATGAGAAAATAAGAAAAAAAATAAAATAAAAAGAAAATAAGCAAGCTTACTTGATATCTGGAATTTTTTCTCAGTGCTTTCTCCCTGAATTGATCTTGTGGTTTTTGTATTAAATGGTGCATTTTTACTTGATTATCTCTCTTCCTAAAAGTAGTGGTCTGTCTTCAGGTGAATTTTTGTTTCTGATTCTGACTTAACAAAGACCGTAACACATTTACACATATCTGCATGAGAAAAGTTTAAACTTCTGAAAAGACAGAAAAGTTGTATATCCTACTGCTTCTGCAATGTAGAATTAATTCTGTTAGTTGCCCTAAAGACTACATCAGCAAATTTATGTATATGTGAGAAATTTCTAGCCTAAACATTCTTCCAAAACTGAAACTGGTTTGGATCTTGGGGACACAAAGAAATACCGATTTTATGGGTGTACTTCTTGGTTTGTATCCAAATCAAATCTGGGAGCACTGAAGCAACAGAAAACTCTTGGCATTACTAGTGTTATTTTTTTTGTGTCTGCATGTGCTTAGAGATGAAGAGTTTATTATAAGGTGCTATATAATATTCAAATACATAAGAATTGATGTTTGCTTGGAGAGCTTATTACCTAAATTTAAAATAAGAAAACAATTTTTTATAAACTAATCAAATCATGTGTGCTGGATGATCTGACTAAGGAGGAGAATAGGAAGATCATGGTGTAGAAAATAGTGCAGCTTAATGTAGCAGTTAGGATACTTGGTTTCTACACGTGCTTCTTTACATGTAAGGCTCTGTAAGGCAATCCTTTACCTAGCCATAAAGTCACATTACTCTCTTCACTGTCTGATGATGTATAACAAGTCTAAGAAGATAGTGTGAAACCAAGATAGGTTCTAAGAATTTGAATGTATTAGCCTTGATAGAGAGATAGATCTATGTATTTATGAGGTCTGTTGCAAAGGTATGAGTTGCATCCTCAGACACATGATCAATTTTATTGTCATTTAACAACTTCACAACGTTCAAATGTTCAGTAGATTAAAGTTTTGCTAATCAAATTTTAATTATTTACTGTGCCTCAAGTGATGAAGGTTTTCTGATTTACAGAGGAAAAGAATGCAACATAAGCAGTACATATGTACCACAGCCACTTTAACTGCTTTCTTTCATTATACACTTGATTTTTAAAATTCCCAAAGATACTTTTACAGTATATAACTTGTCCATCATATCTAGACAATAATTAGGCACAAACCTAATGTAGTTTGTCATGACAACTAGTCATGTATTTATTGTGTTTGCTAATGTTGCTACTGCTTCTGAAAAAAATTTTTTTTTTGCTCCCTATATATAAAATTTTTCATCTTTTCTTAAAGAGTAATTCCATCTAATAGAAAATTTCAAGCCTTCCCCTATAAAATGCCATCTCCTCTTATTTTCTTGGGGGCACAAAGAACAATGAAATCAATCCTTCTAGTTGTCCTCACTGAGGTTTATTATCCTGTAAAGAGCACTAGGGGATAAAATAGTTTTTTTCGTAGTTGTACAGTTCTACAGCACAGCTTTTTGTATTTTTTTTTTTGTGGATTTACATTATTTCTAAGTGCTCTTGATGACTGTTTTCATATTGGCAGATGGATAATGATTTACCTAATTCAAATATAATTTCCCAAGGAAAATGAAAAGAAAGTTGATTAGGTAAAATATTGAAAAGTGATGATAACTTCTACAGGGAACTAAGAATATGAAAGAGCAACTGAGGGTTTCATGTGGAGGAACCGATACCATCTTTTCCTCAAGGACTTTAGCTTTGGAAAAAGAAAGTAATATTCTTGAAGGGTTTTGGGCTATAGCTAAATAGGTCAGTTTTAACTCAGCGTCTCATCCTATGGCTTTGGGCAGAAGTAAGCATGTGCACAGCATACATTATTTCTTTGTAATAGAAATACCTTGTTTTCTGAATTCTGCCATTTGTGCTCCTCTTCAGAAATCTCTGCTTTTATTTACAGAAAAGAACATGCTATTAACTAACTCCCTTTTCAGGTTTTATTCTTAATTTAAAAAACAGCATCAGACTGGAATAGCCTTTGCAAATGATTTTATGCCAATCCTCTAAGAGCATATTTCATACAGTCTCAAAAAATTAAGCCGATAACAGTTAATAATTTACACTAGCAGCATAAATAAAAAAGCCTAACAGAGACAGACAACCGTATACGTGACAATCATTACTTTAATAAATACATAGTAGAACACAGCGTTCCCCTAACATACAAAATCATATTAATGTTATGAAATAAACAAGTTTATTAAAAAGAACTTTAAACTGCTGTTCAAGTTGTGCAAGAACAAATTACTGGAGGCCTGAAAATCCATTGTGTAGAAAGATGCCATCATTTTTTTTATACAGAATGTCTGTATATATTATGTGACACCCAGTGCTGGGGCGGGGAGTACGCATGCATACGCATGGCACCTTCTTGATTCCTTGTCTGAAGACTCATTCTATCGCTTCAATAAAATTCTGCTGAGCTCTTATAGGACATTTGGTAGCTTACAGCTTCATGCTGCCTGAGGTCAGGCTCGGAAATTTATAGTCATGGCTTCAGATGGTCTTCTCTCTGGGAAGACAGAATACCATTCCTTCAGGCTAAAAATCTGAATTCTGTTTGAGTGCTGCATTTCTTACCAGTCTTTCTTTCAGTTTCCTTCTAGTGATCTCTTACACTCAGACTAATTCATTTTTTCAGTTGGATACTCACATTGAGGGCCTGATGGATGAAAATAATTAGTTCCCAGAAAGGCTCAGACTTCCTCTCAGTATTCTACAGCTTATGGTAGGTAATGTGTAATAACAACAAGAATTCCAAATACACTATGTGGCTACAAATATCCATTAGAGATTTTATCTGTCCTATCTGTCAGAGAGTTGTGAAAATGGGGGAAAAAATCCAGTCTTGTGAGGCTGGCACCGAATATGCGACAGACACAAATCGGGGAACAAATAATAATAGTTTATTTACAGCAACATTTGCAGGTTCTTTTGGATTACTGGTGATAAATTAAGAGCTACAGGTACACTACAGTTAGCTAATATTATAACAACAACACACTAAAACTGACACACACGCATGCACTAACAACATCAACTTGCCCGGTGTAAGCCTGGCTGCCTGGCTGATAGACAAGCCCATCGAGCAGAAATACAGGTGGAGCACAAGACAGTACGGTCACAGGGAAAAGAAAAGGGAAAACAAAAACAAGAATACGCTCAGGGAAGCACAGAAATGCACCTGAGGAGAAATGTGAAATACACACAGGGAGGAAAAGTATGTCACTGAGCGTGAGCTGAGGTAAAAAATCTTACCCACAAGACGTCCCGAGTGGGGGGGATGGAGAAGGAGTGAATTCGTCAACCCATCCAGTCGTCGGTATGGTTCTGAGTCCTGTCCCGATTTTGGGGCCATGATTGGGGTGATATTTATACTCAAATTTCCACATTACATCACCAGGGTATACATGCGGGTGGGGATGACTGTAGACAATCTTATCGCTTATGTAATGGCTCCTTTGTTTAGGGTGGAAAAATGGGGACTGGAACCACTGGGCCTCCACCTCATCTCACACTCCTCCAGGCATCCAGATAACACCAGATATGGATCTAGTGATGGCTGCCACCTTGCCCAGTGCTTGCCACCTCACCCAGTGCTGAGTTTCATGCTTCCAGGCATGTAGCTACCTGGTGTATGTGACTTGGACTTTTGTGGTTAACTTTGCTCACTCTACAAGAGTAGACATATGGAACTTGATCATTAACCCTCAGAATCATCTGTAAAAATAACTTATCTCCTGGATCCGTTGATCCTGACACTCAGGGTGGTTGTTAAGCCCTACTTTGAGCCAGTATTGATCTGCATACTTTTGTAACAATCTAAGAAAATGTTTTTTCCTGAAGTAATTTCTGTCAAGAAAGGAGGTTAGACACTTACGAAGGCTTCCAAATTCCATTTAAAACAAGAGAATAAAAAGTATAATATAGTCCCTAAGGTATATTTATGTGCCTGCACTCTGTAATCCCAATGCAAAGAGCCCCTTTTCTTTTAGAAGTAGTCCTGACGAATCTCCAAATCATTGTTTTGATATTTAATACCCATAGCATAAATTTCTTCATGCAAAGACTCTTGAACCATGTACTCAGCTGCTTCAGATCATTTGATGAGATAGTAGAACTTTCCCATTTTAGATTATTTGGTATGAAACGACTTCTTAAGCTACCTCAGTGGCCTCTCATCTGCTTAACGGTCCCTTGAAATTCTAACCAGAGTTACAGGGAATAAAAGTATTAAAAATTTTGACTATACTGCACAAAGGCATTCAGAGGTAATAGACATTTTGATAAACTTATCCTCTTGGTGGTTTGGGGGTTTTTTTGGCTTTTCTTAATATAAAGGTCTTTGACATGTATACTCAGCAAGTCACGAATGCTTTGGGGTTAGTGCCTGTAATGTGCATATCACTCAAATACAGAAGTTATTCAGTATCTGTTCTCTCTCGGTGGTGGTGCAAGCGGAAAAGAGAAAAAGGCGGGGCTTTCTTCTGCTTTTATAGTGTCCGTTATCTTCAGATTCTAGAAGAATCCAGGCACTTCTCGGCTGTTCCCGGCAGTCCTAGCAGCCGCAAAGCATCTCTGGGAAAGGGAATTCACTGTCTCAATGAGACATAAATCTCTGTTCACTACAAGGTCTTTAAGGTCTATATATCTACACAGAAAAAATTCTACTCTTTTTTTTTGTTTTCACAGAATCCTTAAAAGTGTGTGGCAGCACAGCAGTTCTCTGACTGAGTCTGATCTGAGAGGGCACGTGTATGTTTTGCCCTACATAGCTCTATCAAACACAAGAAAGGAGGTTTAAAAGTGTAAAAAGTTTCTAATATTGAATGCCTGGGTCTATCTATACTCACTGTGAGAAAGTACATCTTGGCTATGTATTGAATACAATATGTTGGATAATTAACTGGTTTTAGTTTTTATTTCCAGGCAGTTTGGTCTGTAGTCTGTATACTCTAGTCCAAAACATTCAAGTATATTCTAGACATTAGTCTTGGACTAAGATAGCTTCTGCTTCCTGATATAGCTCAAAGGTTGGACTACGCAGCCATTTTTTTTTTTCTAGAAAAAATGAGAGAAAATTAAATATCTTTAAAAGATTAAAAAAAAAAAGTCTTCTTGGCAATTCACAGTCACTCATCTTTATTTTTTATTTTTAAGGTATTGCCTAACAGGATTAACTTGTCATACTAAATACATTCTTAGAGGCATTTCAAAGCAAAGATTTTAATTATACTTGTCGTCTCTGCATTCCTTTCTGCTAATGACCATTTTTTGTAAATGCAGCATCCTCTGTGATGGCTATCTCACAGGAAATTTCTAGATCTTCTTTCTATTCTACTTTGATATTAAGCATTTCTTATAGAAATATTTGTAGTGTGGCGACATATATGTGTATCAGTTAGGAAATCAGAGATCACTGTGATGGGACTGTTTAGAAGACTGAAAAACTGGATCAGTTTTAAACTGTAAAACTAAGTTCATTCACTAATGACACACTACATGTAAATGATCAATCCTTTTTATAAATTCCATCAATTCTTATTATCAGTTCAGTGCATCATCATTGCTATATACATACTAAACTCTTAGCCTTTAGCATTTATATACTAATTCAGCTGCAAGTATACAATACAATAAACTTGAAGCTGTATATTTAGAGGTGGTGTTAGCAGTTAGTCCCTGTTGGTTTTATGAGTTTAGCAAGAGAAATAATAACAGAAGTGGCCTTGCACTTTTTTCTTCTCTAATTTTCCTCATTTGTGCCTGATGTTTTAATGGTATTTTGCTTCCCTGCCCCTTACTCCCCCTAGAAAACTGGGGGAGTCCCTTCTTGTCATCTTTGTGTTGCATTTGAGAAAGTGCCCTGCATATCTGCGCTTCCTTGTGCTTATTTTGTCCTCTGGAAACTCTCTGTTACTTGGATCCTACTTGCAATTATGCTCATCTTGGTATACCTCTTTGGTGCATACATTGCTCACATACCTAAATGAAATTTTATCTGCATATGCTATGCTATCATGGTTTTGCAAAACAGATATCTAACATTGTTAAGGGTAGTATTTTAGTTCAAGTTATATTCAGGTTCCAGGGAAGATAATTACATACTTACTATATGTTAATAATTTATATTTGTAACAAGCTTCTGTTTTGGCTACAGTGGTAAGACTGAGGCTTTTATAATTAAAATCATAATTATTACAGTATGTGCAGCACACCTTAAACAGTCATCTGGAGGCAGAGCAAGGGATTGTGTGATGGATACAGATCACTCATTTTGTTGATAAAATGGGTTTGCAGTGCTGATATCCAAGTAATTTAGTGATTCAGAAATTTCCACCTGAATCTAGGAAGGATGGATGTTCAGTTCACCTTCAAGTAGAACTAAACACCCTATGCAGTGAGCAATCTGTGCTGTTTAGTAGTGTACAATTTTGTACAGAAGTGCATAATTCTGAGAAGCTAACAGTATAACTTTTGCTCAAACTTCATTGCATTTCAGATATAATGTGAGGAGACACTCAACATCTTAAAGAGATTGTGTGATTCTGTTCACAAAAAAAAGGGTCTAGATAGTGCAGTATTTGGTACAGAGAGATCTTTCCAAGCATTTGCTTTTTATTCAGTGTTTGAGCCAATGCAAAAAGCAAAGTAGAACTCAGAGTGGGGACCAGAAAACCAAATCTTTCTTCTCTGTGCTTAATGCTTCACCTAAAAGGCTGAAGCTAAGCATTTGACTTCTGGGTACTTGATTCTTGTTTTCCTACCTGTGCAGCAGTCCTACATCTACAATAATTGTAGATGGTGCTTGTAGCTCTGGCTATGCTATAATCTAGAGACATTTACTTGGGACATGGGTAAAGTAAGCTGAATTCCTCTCAGATTTAGGAAGGAAATTATTCCTGGATACTCGCCTCATAGATGTCTTCTCTATCTTAGTGTCTATTATTATGCGGAAGTGGACACACTGGCCATCAGCATTTTAAAAAGAGTCATGACTGCCCACATATATCTATCCACAGTAGAAGAGCTAGTGCTCTGAATTCAGAGTAGATGTGCTTGATAGCAACCTTTTATCAGGTGACTAAATTCAGGAGGGAAAAAATCCCCTTCGATCAATATGTCTGACTGACAAACTTGAGGAGATTCAGTGCTTAAAATTCAGGGACACTCTTAGGAGACATTTAGGTTTCACTAAAAACAATAATGGTTGTGCTCTTAAGGGAGGTGCCTGAACTACCCATCCAAATCTAAGGAGAGAGAGCAAAATAGGTGCTCTGGTTCTGGTCACTTGCCTCTATGACACAATGAGAACAATTGGCAGTGGATTCTATTTATTTTGAAGTGCAATTTATACTTCTTCCCACTGCAGCCAAATATTAGAAAGGGCAGGGCTCCAAACTAGAGTATCTTCTGCAGTCTCAGTAGCCCTCATATTTGCTAATGCTAAGCCTTAATCCTAGATCCTTTTAAATCAGAGAATAAAAACACTTAGGCTCAGATGCCCTTGTGTGGCAGCGTTCACAGACCCTCCTTCTGGCCACCTTGCACAACCAGCCAAAGCACTTGTTCAGGAATAACGCATCAGATTTCCTAAGCACCTCATTTAAATATTTATTATAGTGATACTCAGCATTTACATAACTATTATATGTATTATACAGCACTTCAGTAGAAATGACCTGTGGGGTCAGCATTTCTTGACAGTTAATGACTATCCAGAGGAGTTTGCCCCTAAAGTGAGGTAGTCATTAACTGTGAGAAAATATTAATCCCAGAGGCCATTATTTATAAACCATGCAAAATTAAGAAAATATAAAGTATCACTACATCTGCTGCATCTCATGCTCTCTATGTGATGCCATTCAAGCAGTTTTCTAGTGGTTAATGAGTGATATTGCAACAATAGGAAATCATGGCTTCATTTTGTCAGTTACTGATTGAAAAGCCCAAATAATAGGCATTTGAGGTGTCATTTTAACATTGTCTCTTTAGTTTCTTTGTTAAACTTGAGTGAATTGGCAATGCTTGTTTTTTCTTTCTCTTTTGTAAAAACTTGCATAAGAAAAAGAAAAGATACTCAGTTTCCATGCAGCGTATCTTAGTTCAGTTCCATATCACGAAACGCTACCTCCAATGCAGCCTGGGTAAAATGTCTTGCTTCAATGTCTTTGGTATCACTTATGTGCTAATTTGCCTTTTTTTTTTTTTTCCCCTGAGATTTTTGTAATTTGATGTTTAAGTAGTGGACTGTTCTTATGGTGATTCCTTCAGGATGAAGTTCAGCTTACGTATTGGAGGGTACTAAATAAAATGCAGTTTGGTTGTGCAGCTACTTGCACGCTTTAATCTCTTTCTTTTTCCATTAAAAATATTTTAAATATTTCAGATTTCCTTACATTGTGTTATAAATTTCTTATATTAACCAGATGCATTCTGAATTTTGCCCTTGACAAAGTTAACTGTTTCTTGACAAAGCCATTGAACAGACAGCTTTAATATTACTGAAGCAGTATTTTTGCTATTCCAAATTTTGACATTGTTTGACAGTATTCTTAGAATTGTATCTAACTGTGAAGTTTTTGTTACATAGAAACTTCAGGGATTTACATTTCACAGGCTGATACAAGCCATTTTTTCTTCAGTAATTGATGGAACGTCTCGATCTGGATATTTTAGTAAGTTAAGATACTGTTACTTATTATTATAAGGTGTGTTTTGAAGATGGAGATCTGTCAATATAGATGTGCAAATAGTCTCAGTGCATTTTTCAGTTATTTTGGTAAATTACCTACAGTCTTGTGTTTAGTATTCCAATAAAACAGTGTAGTAAAACTAGTCCAAATTCATTTCAGTGCACTGGAGCAGCAAGCACACTTCACTATACCTTTTAAAATAGATTTGTTCCATTTCATTCCTCTTTATTCAGTGATTCATTTGATGTGTGTATTTGCAGGCTATTACCAACCGGAATAAAACTATAGGTAGCTAAAAATAATCCATTACATAGTGACAGGAAGATGGATTTTACTCATTCTTGGAGTCATGTCTTTTTATTCTCCAAGAAAATATCCTTCTCTTTGACAATCTGAATTGAAATATGTTAACATTCCTGAGAGAAAAATTAGAATGGCTAGCACTGAAACACCAAAAAAATCTTACTAAAAGATTTATTTTTTTCTTATTTGAAGTATTTATTATTGAAAATAGCTATTTATCTGAAATAATTTAAACAGAGTGGATATCAATTTGAATTTTATACTTATAGAAAAGAATTATCACAAGCTTACCATTAAAAGCATTATACATGTGCATGACAAATGGTAAAGTGGAGGTGCTCTTAGCAGGAGACAAAATGTAATAAAGTTGAATGGATTATGACAACAAATAAATATAAAATTTCATATAGGAAAAAAGAGAGAATAAAATAAGATCTGCTTCATAGCTGGCAAATGATTTCATAATTTCAGGATTTCAGAAATACAGGAAAGGAGTCTAATAGTGAGGATAGTTAGTTCCTTCTCATTTCATTAATGTACCACACTGCTGGAAAAGGGCCAGGAATATCAGAAACCTGTTATCCTCTGAAATTATCTGGGGTACCTGCTGAAGGAATATCATGGTCTTTGGTATTTAAACGTGAAGTTGAAGAACACAACATTAAAATCATCTAATGTAAGCACAAGGTACAAGAGGTAAAAATTCACCAAGGATGTATTTTTAAAAAGTATCTTGAGGATTAATAGCTTGAAGCTGTTAGGGGAACTATTTAGATGAGGTTTTTTAGACTATACTAGGAAGATGTAAAGCACCTCTGTTGTTGCCTTAATTTATGATAAACTTAAGGGATAACTGTTTGAGCATGCTTGTGAATGGAAAGAAAGCCTGGGAACTCTATAGTGCATCAGTGAAAATACAGTGGATATTTATTGATGACTTCAAAGCAAGAATAAATTACTTTTTGAAAACGTGTCTAAACAAATACAGTGTAAGGCAAACTTTAATGACCTACTTTTATGAAGATTAAGATCATGCAACGTAATAGCATTTTCTGGCTAATAGTGAAGTTACCAAAATCTTGAAATCAAAACCCTCTTATATAACAGCTAGACTGTTATATTTCATATTCTTCCCATTGGTGTTAAAATTTCAGGGAAATTGCTATTTGCTTATTGACTATCTGTAGAGCCAGTATATTAAGATGTAGAACACTTCATATAAAAATCAACTGGTGTGCAGATAGGATGTTGTGAGAACATCCCTGAAGAACTAATCAATTTGTAAATATATCCTTTGCTTTTCCCAAAGATAGGTACTTTTCCAACAATAACAAAAAAGTGGTTCATTGTCTGACCTAATGCAGACAGTTGTAATAGAATGAAAGGTTTGGAGCAGTAGTCTTCAAACTTTTAACTGAGTACAGATTACTTTTAAATATCAAAGTTTATCATTACTATCATGAGTTCTTATCACAGTGTTTATTTGAAAACATCATGAAAGTGATGCATTGTGCAGATTAGCTGGAGGCTACAAGCTGTGGTTTGAAGTCCATTGAATGAAAATTGCAAATATTAAAAGTTGTTCTGTGCAGGAAAGAACCCAGAGGAAACCTTAGGGGGAAAAAAAAAAAATCATCTTATTAAGTAAATCCAAGTCCCGGAAAATGTTGCAAGTGAATATTACTATCTGAATTCTGCTTACCAAATACACCAGGAGAAGAACTGTTTAGAAAGGAACTCAAAACAGATGCAAAGCAAATTAGTCCTGAATTGAAAGTTCAGAATAAACTGATATTTGCTTCATTAAGCACTTACCATATTGAAACTTGGATAGTAAACTGATAACATGGTTAAAATATGTTGTTACAACCAAGGACAGGCCAGATGTGAAGGAATGCATTTTGTTTTACCAGTGCCTCATTTTCAACTCTACAGAAAGTTTGATATAAGCAGGAACATCTGTCTAACAGTCATGTTAAATTGCAGTGCTGTTCCATCTCTGAGCAACTGGTTAATTCAATAAGAACACATAGATTTTTCATCAGTCTTTAATTTGCTTAATTTCAGTGAGGAGTTGTCTCAGAAATTTTCTCATCCTTCAGTGCTGTGCATTGATGCCTTGTGCTATTCTTTCTCTGCCATTTACTTTTCAATATAGATTTTATAGTTCATTACCTGTCAATCAGTTTTAAATGATGCAGTGTTTATTTTATCATGTTCTGTAAAAGTTGCATGCTTTTTTCAATGTCTTACATTTGTTTCAGTTTGAGGTTTATTTCTTTTCCTGAGCACTGCTGCTATCTATACCTATATTCATTTAAATATGTATTTTTTTCTGCAAGTGTAATATTTTGTTTCACATTGAATTCATTTGGTGTGTTTACTCAAGCAAGTGAATTCTGACTCAAAACCACTCTGAAACTTCCTTATGTGTAACAAACATTTTCCATAATATTTTTATTTGTTATAGAGCTTGAAGGGTCACATTTTCTGTCTTAGCCATAGTTTCCCTAAAACAAAACTGATGAATTAACACAGAAATAAACACTTCTGTATAATACGTTTCTGCTTTTGACTCTTCTGAACACGTAGAGCCTGTCTTCCCTCACAAAAGAGCCTCTGCACTCTTCTGGTGAGATAAAACAACTTCAGTTATTTAGTAGAAGATTCTGTGATGGCATTTTCTGCTTACGTTAGGCTACTGACTTTGGTCTCCACAGTATGCCATTATGCTGTGGAATGTTACAGAGAAATTGTGCAAACAGAGGCAAAAAGGCTTCTTACATCTACCGACACATGAAAATCTGAAGAAGTTGAAATGTTTCATGTTTGTTTGTTTATTGTGTTGCTAGAACATTTCTAAATTCTGTGAGAGTTTTACAGGATGAGATTGTGGACAATGTAAATAGTATTCAAATTAGAAGAATCATGAAATTATTTTAAATTAGTTATTGTAAATGACTATTGTCAATAATTGATTCAATCTAGGTCAACTAAACTGCTCAAAGCCAGTAGCATGACCTAGAGCTGTTGCATACTTTGTGGTGGTGACAGGTTGTTGTTTTATTTCTGTCCTAGGTCCAGCATGCCGTCTCTGTTATCCAGGAGTAGAGTTAATATTTTTAAAACTTGTTTCCTTCCTTTTCTGGAAGCATTTTTTCTCTTGAGGCTATGAGGCAAGGACAAAAGTGATTGTGAATGCTTGAAGAAGGGGTTGGCATGAACAGTTTCTGGGGAAGTTTTAAGTATATATCAGCTGCTGGGGTTCTTCTCCACTCTGTTTCACAGATCAGGTGAAAATGGAAGCTTGAATATATATGTTTAATGAACAGTCACCCAGAAAGAGGATGCACTGAAGCATAACAACTTTTAAAACAATAGTTCTGATAATGTTACATACACTAGTAATTTAATATAACTATTTCCTTTCATCTATATGTGTACACTAGCAGTAAACAAATGTCAGCCTTGACAAAATACATTAATACTTTAATGATTTTGTCTTTAAATATTCGTTATTCATGCTTTTTTTTTAAAACTATTTTGTAGTGAATCTGTATTAAGCTAGTATTTTTCTGGTTTATGATCATAAGACTAGAGTTTTTTCATTCATTGTTGCTACATTGCATCTCTCATTGCCCAGTCCTTGAAACTGTCACATTTATCCTAGTTCTGAAAATGTAGGCTCTGATCTAATATATTATTGAAGCACGTTTAACTTTAAGAATGAGAAGATTTATAGAATGCAGTGTTTTATTTGTAAACTCAGCGCTTCTAACTTTTGTAGGACCATGAATATAATTCATTATCTCCATTTAAGAGATTAAATAATTAAACAGTTTCTAATTCAAGAGGATTGTATGAAAGCTAAGAGTTCATATGAACATTGTCTCTGCTTCAAGTAATTCACAGAGACTGCTAAGGCTGTCAATTTTTTTTTTTTTCATCATAACAAGAGGAAAAAACATTACTGATTTTTTTCACTGATGAACAGAAAAGAGAAATAATGGCTTGTACATTAGCAGGAAGTGCCATGCAATGGGAAGGGCTCTAGAGTGAAGCAGCTGGCATTGCAAATGGGGTATTCTACACTATATGAATTTCAAAGGGTTACCATTCAGCCCTGTGGACTGAACAGCTGTAGTGATTGTAGCATACTGAGGTTTATTTCAGTGATGCATTTCTCAGTTTATTTTCATTTAGAAGGAATCGAGCTTGTGCATTCCAAGATCGTTTCCAGTGAGAAGTACATTATGTTAAGTGGAAACAATTCAGATCTGAAATGTAGACTCACTCAAAGTGCAGTCATTGAAACCATCCTACACTGCAGAAAGAAAGAAAAACGAATTTACAATTGTGTTTCCTGTTCCACCATGTAGTGAGAAAAAGATGGCATGATGTCTACTTCTTCTGATTGTAGTTATTACTAGAGAGAAGAAGCACATTATAAAAAAAGGGAAATAAGTTACCTGTTAGGCCTTAAGCTTCAATTCGCAGCGAGGAATAAAAGCACAAATGAAAATTCAGAAACTGTAATCTGTAAGGCTATTAGCTGAAAATATGAGTGAACTTAATCTATTAATTTATTCTCATGCAGACTACCTAGGAGATATACTAAAATCAACTCAAGGAATTTTGATAATTCTGTTCTGATTATTTCCTTGTCCAAAAATAAAAGATTACATACTACTTTAGGAATAATAAGGAGGGGTTTTTTTGGACACTGGGGCTTTTTAAAGAGGATGTTTCTAACATTTGTAACAGCATAGATTGTAGTACTTTTATGTTTATTACTGTTTAGAATGAATTTTAAAAGATGCAGAGCACCATCCCAACAGTCTTTTGGAAAAGACTGGGAAGAATAGAATTCTTAATACTAGCATAAACACAATCACATTATATTTTAGAATAGTTTTGAAAAAGAATAAAGGGAGAAAGATTCAGACTGTAAATATGTTTGACTGATGTGACAAAAACTGTTACGAAAAAGAAAAGAGGAATAAAAGTTTTAAAATTTAATATATCCATTCTTCTTAGTTGCTGCTATGCAACATTCTAGACCTTCAGTGTCATCAAAGAATACCACAAATATGTTGACTGTTTTTCTGAAGCAAAATGTCTTTCATCATTCCTGATTCTGGATCAGCAATTATTATTGTTGCTGCTAAATGATGCGTGCTACTATTACAGGTGAGAGCTTGCCTGAAGAAGCACTCATGGCTCTGGCCACAGACATCTACAGAATTGCAGTTCCAAGGGCAAGAGTCCTGTTTAGTGTATATACTTATATGAACTAGATTCCACAATTGATGGCCATCATAAGATCTTTGAGTTTGCTCTAGTCTTAATTCAAGAAGCTCACATACATGTCCACCCAGGTCCTATTTCTTTTATACACTAAATATCTTCCAGATAGAAAGTGAAAATACAGTGGCACAGCCATGCCCTGAGCTACCTACAGACCTATCTTTTTATAAACCAAGGCTGATGGAATTATGCAATTATTTTGAAGGTATGCTGAAGAATAATGCACTGTTGTTGCCTACCTTACAGTAATGATCAAATTCCTCATCTCAGCCTCTTTTCTGGGACTGTCAGATTTAAATCTCAGTTTATAATTTCTGGCTAGTGAGGTTTGGATATAATTATCTATTTTACTATCTTTTTTTCTGTTGTTTTTTAAGATACCACCTCTCAGTTACCCTGGCTTTGTCCTTCTCAAAAGGGAGATTTAGGCTGTCTCAGAATAAACTAATGGATGGCTTTGAGCTAGACTATATCTATTCTGTAGGGAAGGACAGTCTTATAAAGAGTAGAAGAAATTCTAGTAGATCTACCTAACTGAATAGTTACACTTCTGTGTTCGTACTCTCCTAAGTAATGTTTATCAGCCTCAGTGAATTTTCCAGTTCTTAACTATGTCTCAAAACTAAAGATGTGTAGCCTGTAATTTTCTTCTATCACAGACAGTTTAGCATTTGTTATGGCTTTACGTTCTCAAGTAGAAGATTAGCCAGCATTCTTACTTCCCAGGAGAAATTTTTGAAGAGTCTGATAGGCTTTACCTACAGTTAAAGACCTGCTTTCCAGTACAGTATCGCTAGGCTTTTTCAGTTCGAAAGTACAGCCTCCACTAACCTTAAATAATACGATCTCTTCCTCCTTTACCTATCACAAGCCTTTTCAGTAGCTATAATTTCTATAGGTAGGCTTAGCTGAGATACAGGGTCTTATGGCAGATTCCACTTATGTCATTTTCATAAGGAAAGCAACCCTTGGCAGGTTTACTAAGGTTTTACTGGAAGAGTTTTCTGAATGGGATCTCTTTCCTAAGCCCCATCGTTCCTCAGCAAATGCAACTCTCTACACATTAGAGTATAAATACTCATTGCCATTTTACACTGATGAAAGAGCCCTTAGGGGGTCTCTCCATGTCCTTGTGTCAAGGCTGAAAGACCTCAGGGAGTGTCAGTGCCCTCACAAAGGATACCATCCTGGTTATTAAAACACATAAGCGAATGCCATCAAACTGCTGGCTGAGAAATTACCTTACTTAGAAAGGCACATTTAACCATTTTAAGCAGTGACATTTCACACTTGGCTTTTGCAGAGAGGCCTCCTAGAGCTCTGTGCATACTTTTACTAGGCATTATGCACTTGCTGAAGCATCTAGTGATCATGCAGCCTTTGGGAGCTATCCTTCCATCTTTGTTTAATTAAAATCTCTAAGGGTCCTCCTCCAGGTAATTGTTAGTTGCCACTCTCTTCAGTCACCCACAGTATTGGTGAACATATAGACAATTACTTCAAAGACCTTTACAGTACTTCCTCTTAAGTCTCTCAAAGTCTTACCTAATTTGCTGTAGTCTTTAAGAGGAACTGAAAGGAAGGAACAAACTATGCCCTTCATGGCTAACATTCAAGAAGAGGATCATTAAGGAGGACAAACTGATAGTTGCTGCTAATATGGGTGTTTTCTAATAGTACTAAATGGTGCATACTAACACTGTGGCTGTCACACAGGTAGCACATCTCAAAGAAGAAAGTTACAGGTTTCTGTTCAAGCATTTTAGTCACAAGAAAACTGGTATCTTAATTTTGTGGACAAAAAGAGCTGTCTTCTGACTGCAGAGAGCTTTTTAAATTCCTGAAAAATATTGAGGGGAATTCCTGTTGACTCTTTCCCTAAACATGTCTTTAGGCAAATTTTTGCTTTTATGAATGCTGGCACAAACTAGGATCAGTATAGCAAGTACATTTGCTTCACTTGAATGTATCTTAGGAGAACTTTTGCTTCTTACTCACGTAATAGCTGCTTTTAAAGTGACAAACACAACAGCTTAAATACAGGAAAGCATTCCTTCTAAGATAGACAATAAACCTTGGAATCCACGGGAAAAGTTAAATGCTGTCTAAAGTAGGGTCAAAAAATTATTGACAGAAAAAATGAAAACACTCTCTAGATACTTTATCACTGTGACACATTTGAAAACAACATATGTATATGCAAGTATCAGTTGTTTAGGAAAATAGTACAAAGAATTGTAAGGAACAGAGATTAGTGCCTACAGTCAATTATACCATACAATCATAAGTCTGTTTTATAGGGAAACTAAATTCAGTTTAGTGATGGTTTTTCCTCTGCTGTTGACTGAAGGGTTGCTCTACAGTCTTTTCTTGTTTAGAATTATAAATCTTCTTCTCATTCTGGTCACTATTATTCACAGTCAACTTAAATTCATTTGTTATTGTGACAACTTTGTCCTTGAACCTGAATAGCAATTCTCCCTCCTTGATATTCAAGTTCTTGAGTATTGAGAGCAATCATATGTTCTGTCAGTCTTAATTTTGGTTGGCTAAAAAAGCTAAATGTTTTAAGCCTTTATTGTAGGATCCATTTCCAGGTTCTTTATTGTTTAAAAATGAAGACTATCTGACCTCTGAATTTAAGTTCACTAAATTGTCTGACCTATTTCCATATATGCATTCTCATTAACTTTGCATAGTTCCACTTATATTCCACTATGCTCAGGATAAAATCTGAAACAAATAATTCAATTAATATTCTGTTGTTTCTGGACTATTTCAAATATAACCCAATTTGTGCAAAACTGTTTCTTTCTCCTTTATTTGTGCAGTCATTGTTTCCTTTCCTATTAATTTCCTTTCTCTTTTCCCTTTTTAAATCTAATTCAGCACATTTTTGTAAATTGTTCAGAATGGCAAGCACAGCAAGAATCCCAAAGTGGGGAGTAGGTGGCATGTAGATCTGAAAGTCTTAAACATGAATTCTCAAAATTTTGGCATAGCTATGAATTCCTGAAGTCACTGAGTCACTGGTTATGAACCGATATTATTTGGAAACAACACAGTCTTGCCTACATTAAGTTGATTACATCAACTTCCCCAGATGTATACTTTTGCACCCTTCTTGCGTAAAGGGCTCAAAGCACAAAGTAGTTTTAGAGAGTGCCTCTGCTTTCAGACAGATTTTGGTCAAAGGTGTAGGACTTTTACCCTTCTCTTGTGAAACAGAATCACATTAAGAGGAGTCATACATGAGATATGATTTCCATATCTTGTTTTAAGGATTGTCCTTAAAGTTGACCTGATGGCTATTTCAAGAAACTTCATCCATTTCAACTTAATGCATAGCTAATATCATAGGTACTGTCTCTGGTTTGGAGCCCCGTGTTTTCCCTGAAGTAAGTTGTTTGTATACACAATGCATAGAGCTTGACCTGTTAGCTCTGAGATCCAACTAGTTTTATAGAATCATAGAATCATAGAATGTTAAGGGGCTGGAAGGGACCTCTGGGGATCATCAAGTCCGACCCCCCTGCCAAGCAGGACCATAGAATCTAGGGCAGGTTACACAGGAACACAGCCAGTCAGGTCTTGAATGTCTCCAGAGAAGGAGACTCTACAACCTCTCTGGGGAGCCTGTTCTAGTGCTCGGTAACCCTCACAGTAATGAAGTTCCTCCTCATGTTGAGGTGGAACTTCCTGTGCTCTAGCTTGTACCCGTTGTCCCTTGTCCTATCACAGGGCACAAGTGAAAAGAGGTTGCCCCTTTCTTCTTGACACCCAGCCCTCATCTATTTAGACACATTAATCTGATCCCCTCTCAGTCTTCTCTTCTCCACACTAAAAAGCCCCAGGTCTCTCAACCTTTCCTCATCAGGCAGGTGTTCCAGTCCCTTAATCATCCTCATAGCCCTCCA